>WUQG02282052.1:0-48880 GCA_011317285.2 Androctonus mauritanicus | reverse complement strand
TAAAAGTGTTAGGCGTGGTCATGTGACGTACATGCTAGATAGAAATGTAAATTTAATAAAAGAAGAAAGGGCGTCCCGTGTTATTGATGGGCATGTGTTGAATGAGGTTGATATGAATGACTTATCTGGGTTTCCTGTCAGATAAAGAGACTCATTCATTCATTGTTTATATTTTAAGACTATCACTTGAGGTGGCTTGTTTTTCCTGTTACAGATTCCCAAATCAGATAAGCTTGTTTATTATTGATGTAGCATCTCCTATACCATGTTTATTGAACTCCTGATGATTGATGATTTTTTTTCTGTAATATGTAATTTTTTTCAGTAAATAAAAGCAATAGAAATGATTTTATCTTAAACAGTAGCAATTAAAAAAAATCTCAAATGCTACCTGAATAATAAAAATGAATATAAAGATTTAAATATTAACTTAATTTTTTATAATGTATTTAAATATGTATTCTTGTTTTATATTTTAGTCTGCCAGAAGTGAAAGAAAATGGTGTAGAAGGATTTTGCCAACTTTATCGAGGAGTTACGTGTTCTCAGTTTATAGGCAACAAAACTGTTTATGTTAACTCACTCTATAGCCTAAGCAAGATGGAAGAAAAATTGACAGCAGCATTTACTGTCATTGCCACCTCTCATGATGTATCCGATGAATGCAACAAATATGCTATTCCATCTCTCTGTTTTTTTGCTTTTCCTTTGTGTGACGAAAGTGTACAACATCCCATGCCTAGACAAGTGTGCCAAGATGAATGTGAAGTATTAGAGAGTATCATTTGTAGAATGGAATATTCTATTGCAAAAAGACATCCGTTGTTAGGACAGAAGAAGATTCTTCCAGTTTGTGAAGAATTGGCACCGGTTGGATCAAAGGAGAGTGAAAAATGCATGCGTCTGGGTGTTCCCAGTGCTGTACAAGTTAATCCAGGTGTGTATTAAAATATTTATTAATTTTTAAAATTTTAAAATAAGTGTAATAGTATCAAGAAATAACTTTTATTTTTTAGAACACACATGCTATGAAGGAAATGGAGAAGATTATAGAGGAACTATGTCTCAAACTGCCTCAGGACTTAAATGCCAACATTGGAGTCATCAGATTTTCTTCCGTACAGCTGATTATCCGGAACTAGTGGGAGGTCATAATTATTGTCGCAATCCTCGTGGAATGGAATCGCAGCCATGGTGTTTTACTACTGATCCAGAAATTAGAAAAGAAATTTGTAATATTCCACAATGTGGTAAGTCTTTACATAATTTTATTTACATAATTACATAACTTCTCTTACTGGTTACCATTTAACAACTTTAAATGTTAGCAATAATTAAAAGCAGAATTATTTCTTCTTATGTATAAGATTATTCAGATTTATAAAATTAATTAATATTTAAATTAATTTCTGTATACCTAATGCATTTTCTAATGATTTATATACTGTTTTGATTTAAATTATTAATTCATTTATATATTAAAATATACAGAACTCTCAACAATTTCTTGACTAAGACTTCGAAATTAAGAAAAATTAGTTTACTATAATAATACAATATTTCAAAAAATTAGGTTGATCCAAAGCATATAAATACAGTGAATAAATAATATAGTAATATATACTATATTAAATGGACATAGTAATAAATCTTTTATCAATTTCATAAGATGTTAGTTCTTATTAGTCAACAAGTACATCTGATAAGATTAATATCAATAATGTAGAATCACTACTTATATTAATAATAATCTTTCTAGGACAATAGTTTTTTAACCTTTTTATTAGAACAAAAAATCTTGCTATTAACAAATGAATATGTAGTTTCCAAACTGTTTTCATTCTTTTCTTGTTTTATTACAATCAAATTAAATTTTATTTTGTTTTGTTTTAGATATAAGATATTGATGTGCCAGGGATTATAGATTTAAAATCTTAATTGCTCTGTTAATGTAAATTTTTAACAATTATTTCAACTGCTACATAATTTCACAGGACCAAAATGAAAAACTTATTGCTCTAGAAGACTTGCTTAAATTAGGCTACATTATTCAATTGATAAAGAAAAAATACTGAAAATTTGCAAATTATAAAATCTCAAATGAATAATATATAATTAAAATATTTCTAGCAATTTCAAAATTTTTTCAAAAAGTAACAGATTCCTGATATAACTTACACGATACATAAAATTTTGTATACACTTTGAGCATAAGAAGGAAAATCACAAGTAACAATATTAGAGGTTCAAAAATTTTCTATAGAATTTGATAAATTTTTTTTTTTAAATGCAACATAATCTTTGTACCTGTAAATCAAAACTTATTACAAAATCTTAATAACTTGCTATCAATTGCAAATCTATTTGAAATTTATTATTCAGTATAATTATTGCATCCATATTGGGAATATTTATAAAAATGTATTCCCAATTACGAATAATTTTGAGATCACGTCAACAAATGACATATTGCTTTATTTTTTAATTGCAATATCAATAATTCATGAAAATATGATTAATGCTATAACTGAGGTTTAATATGCAATTAAAATATGACCCAATTATTTACTTTGTTGTATTAATTAATTTTTTCAAATGATGATTCTCAGTTGAACTGCAATTTCTTTTATATATAAATTTTATTTGACCTAATTCATGATTTTCTAATTTCAAATTAGATCTAGTTAATATGATAAAATTTAGAAAATTTTACAATATTTTAAATGTCATTAATTTAGCTACTTGTATTTTAGAAATGATGATAATTCTTTTTCTTTACAGTTGATTATTTATGGTTGTACATTCTGTTACCAAGTATTGCATCAGTGGCATTTGTTGGATTACTCTTGGGATTATGGTGTGTTAGACAGAGAAACAAACCATCACCGCCTCCAGCTAAAAGTGCCAAATTACCTTCCAGACCATTAAGTCAACAAGGACAACATCAGCAGATGGAAATGAAAGCATTAATACCACGTACGCAATTGAGAGTGCCAGAAATTCCTCTAACATCGGTAAGATTTCTGCAAGAATTAGGTGAAGGTGCCTTTGGTAAAGTTTATTGCGGTGAATTTTTGGGAGCTCATGGTAATGGTAGTGTCACACCAGTTGCCATCAAAACTCTTAAGGAAAATGCCACTTTGAAAACTCAACAGGATTTTCAACGTGAAGCAGAATTAATGTCTGATTTACAACATCCAAACATTGTTTGCTTGTTAGGTGTGTGCACTAAAGAAGAGCCTATGTGTATGTTATTTGAATATATGTCTCAAGGAGATCTTCATGAATATTTAATAATGCATTCACCTCGATCTGATGTTTCTGCTAGCAGTGAAGATGGAACACCACAGATTTTGGATTTGCCAGATTTCTTGCATATTGCTAAGCAAATTGCTGCAGGTATGGAATATTTAGCAAGTCATCATTATGTACACAGAGATCTTGCAGCACGAAATTGTCTAGTTGGAGATATTCTTACAGTTAAAATATCTGATTTTGGTCTATCACGAGATATATATTCTTCTGATTATTACAGAGTTCAATCTAAGTCACTTCTTCCTGTACGCTGGATGCCACCTGAATCAATCTTATATGGAAAATTTACAACTGAAAGTGATGTGTGGTCATTTGGAGTTGTATTGTGGGAGATTTTTAGTTATGGAATACAGCCATATTATGGCTATAATAATCAGGAAGTAATTGACATGATACGTTCACGTCAACTACTCCCATGTCCTGATGACTGTCCAGCACACATTTATGCAATGATGGTGGAATGCTGGCATGAGATACCTTCTCGCAGGCCAAGTTTTAAAGAATTGCATGCTCGACTGTGTTCGTGGCAAGCAATGCATGTGAGAACCCTTAGCCTGAGCCAGTCAGTCAGCACTCATAATGGCAGCCAGCACAGCAGCACAGGTCCTAGTAATAATACTGGATCTACTAATCTTAGTACTGCCACACCCACAGTACTGCCTTTGGCAGCATTCCAGCAATCATCAATTGGTGCTTCACCTAGTCAATTTAAGATGAATCATAATGTAGGAACAAACATTCCTACAGATCAATTAACATTAATAACTGGCAATAGACCTGGTACTCCTATAGTGAGACAGGTCCAATCATCTTTAATCCCACCATATCACATCACAGACAGTAAGATTTCTAAGGTTTGAAGAGAGGTTAGGAAAAAAAATTCAAAAATAAGTTTCACAAATTTTTGTGCAACTTTGTTTCATGCAATCACTGATGATCCCTGCACAAATCACAACTTTCCTTCCCTGTTGTGTCTGATCATTTATCAAATGTATATACAATTATCATGGACCATATCATGCAGTTAAAAGCTGCTCTGACTCAGATCATTAACGAAACTTTTCATTTTGCTTTTTGACTCGAGTAATATTAAAATTTCCAGGTTTAATTTGATTGTAAAATGTACAGCTCAAACTCTGTGCCTTTAGTTTAAAGCATTTTCTTCAGAAATAGCATTCTAGATAATTTTTTATTTTAAAATTTAGATTGTGCTACTATATATAAAAGAAAAGAAAACCTAAGATCAAAAAAGAAACCAAAATATTTTATATCAGTGTTCTCATCATATTGTGTTAATTGTGACATTTTCCATTTTTATATATCATTGTGTTGTTATTGATTGCTTGTGGTACAGTAAATTCTTTTCTGGTTGGACTGCCATTTTTGTAAGTGTATTGTCACACTATTTGCAGCCATGTGGCTAGTCATGTTTTCATGCTGTCAACCAAAGGTGTGGTTCATTTTGGTATGGTATCTACTATAGATTGTGTATGTTAATTTTTGTTTGTGGAATAAATAATTCGTCATGGTATGTTTGATTTCTATATTTTATAAAACAGTGCACAATACTTTAATACATTTTTATTTAAAAACATACTACATGAAATGAAAATTGATGGTACAGTATTAAGACAAATATATCCTTGTTTATAAGATTAATTGTAGATACATTGCATATTGTTTTAATAATCACTATAGGACATTCCTAATAAAACTGGAGTAAAAATTTTAAGCCACCTGATCTACAAAAATGACTAGGTCTGTACTGTCTTTGGTATGCCATGATTAAAATCTTTTATGCGACATCTAAAATTTCAATTAGATCATAAATTCTTTAATTTTATATTAAACTTGGATTAAAAATTGAGCTTTAAAAAAAAAACAAACATTTAAAATTTTGAAAAACAAAACTAAAACATATTTCTGCACCATAAAATAGGAATGTATTAAATTCAATTTGATTAAATATATTTTAATGCACTTAAGATAAAACAACTAAATCACTTCTGTTAATATTAGTTGTACAACATTTATAGTGAAATATTGCACAACAACAATAAATTTTAAACTAAGAAGAAAGCTTTCTGAGCAATTAAAAAAAAATGAGCATAATTTTTTAAATATATGTATATATAATTGTATATACTAGAATTAAATGCAACATCAACATTTACTTTAGATTTTTTTCCCATCAGATGTTCTCTAACCTGATTAAACTTTCTAACAGTATAACATGCCTTTCAGCCATAAAATATTCTTGTGTATATATTCATATATACACGCACACATGCACATATCAAGCATCCATAAGCTTAATTCATTCAAGCCTTAAATTTATATAAACACATTTAAATATGGCAGTATAGAAATAATTGCATATCTATTTGCAATTCTTAGCAAATATGGAAAACAGATGCAATATTTTGCTATAAAAAATTTTTAGACTCATTAATGTCCAACACTTAGAATTTTTTTTTTTTTTTTTTTTATAGCATTAAAAAATTGAATGCACAGTTCAAGGTTGATAAATAAAATGTATGAATAAAAAATGCTATTAATTTTCTAACAATTGCTAAAAGTATAAATTCAAATGGATCCAAAAATTTAAATACTTGATTCAAAATGTTGCAAATTTAAGCTTTCTGATTCCTCGATTGAATAGTTTTCTTCTGAATAATACTGAGGTTCTGAATTTGAAATTTTTCTAGAGAGATCTGGTAAGGTTAATTTTTTATTGTCCAATTCAAATGATTCGTAATTGTTTACTTCATATGCAACAATAGATGCATGATCTAGTTTACCAGGAACACACAACAATTTTGAACCAGCTTGCTTCCGTCTCAATCGTTGTTCTTCCTGGGTATCAGGGAGTGCACTATTTAAATATAATTCTGGATCTTCAAGAATTTTTCTCTTTGCCCGAGTTAGTTTTTTAACAAATCCAACTAATTCTTCACAAACATATTTGGCATTCACTTCTTTATTTTCTCTATTTTTCAGTAGATCTTCCATTCTGAGAAGTGTCAACTCATGTCGTTGATGAGCTTCAACTGTGGGAAGATATGGTTTCTCACTAATTGTTGGACTTTTAGTCAGTTGACTATTTACTCTTCTCAAAGGTTTTGTTTTTATTGGTTCCTCTTTTCTCTGACTTGCAGATCTAGTTAAAATTTTAGAATTTTTAATTACAGCAAATTTTCCTACCACAGGATCAAAATTATCTGAAATGCCATCACTGGTTAAAAATATTATATCTCCAGGATCTACAAAAGTCATGGCAAGAGTTAGATTATTTAATTCTGGATTTTGTCCATCAACTGGACCTAAAGCACCAAGAGCATCCCTCATGTCACGGTTGGAATAAATATCATGAGAGCCTACAAATATTTAATTTTTTTTAACTTTTATATAATCAAATCATATATAAAAAAACATGATTTTAAATATCAACATAAAACTTACCTTGAGTAATTTCTCGAACACCATATCGTTTACTATAAACATAAGCAAAGCTATCACCCACATTACAAGTACATACAGCAAATTTTTCATTATTTTCTAATGGACAAACAACAGCAGCACAAAGAGTAGTATGCATTGCTTTTTCTCTTAAAATCAAATTGTGAGCAGCATGGAAGGATCTCAAAAGACAAACAAATATATCCTGAAAATATTAAATAATATCAGATATCTTAAAGTATTGTATAACATTTTTTACTTTGAATATTCAATAACAATTGATATGTTATTGAAATATGAATCTTTATAACAATAATGTTCAAAGTCCATTTTTATAAAATCTAATTCTAACAACTGTTATTTTCTAATTAAAATTTTACTATTTTTAATTTTCAAATACAATATATTATATCTTATTTAATCTAAATATTAGAAAAGTAAATCCACAGTGAAATATGATTCATATCTATAAAATAAAATAAATTAAAAAATGCTCTTTTAATATATAATATAAAACAAAATTTTATAAATTTAAAGCATTTAAAAATTATTAAACTGATTATTAAATAATTTAAAAACTTAATAATCAAAAGAAATCTGAAATATATAAATCCTACAATTCAAAAATATATTAATATATGATAGGAGGAAAACATTAAAATCTGCTGTATATATCAACTTAATCACAGTTATTTTATTAAATTAAATAGTGAAAATTATTTTTGTTGAAATATAATATTAAATAAATCAAAGAATTATTTCAATTATAATGCTTTGATTTATTTTCAAAAAATTATAAATCTGTTTTTATCTATTATTTATGCTTTTAATTAAATTCTTATAAAATAAACAGAAGACTCATATCCATCTTCTACCATCAGACAAATAATTCTCCATCTAAATTTATATTTATTTACAAATTAATCTATTCTGGAATGAACATTTATTAGCTAAGAAATGAAAGACCTTTTCATGAGATTAATCTACCTATATTAGGAAAGAAACAATGATACTTGGAATCAATAATTAAGAATAAATTCAAGAAACACATATACTACTATGTTAAAATATGGGATTTATTTGCAAGATTACAACAAAATGGTCTCTCATTTGGATTTCAAAGTTACTCAAAAATTAAAATAAAATTTAATATAAACAGAAATAACAACATGATTATACAGAGTATATGTCTGTTAAATAAACTAAATAAGTAATATAAATATTTAACTGTGTACATATTCAGTGCTATTCTGAAAAATGATACAAATATAAAAATGTAGGAGTGTACTCACACACAAAATATACAATTCTTATCATTTTTTAAAATTGATAAAAACAGTACTGAATAATTATATATATGAACTTGAATTAGAGCAATATTGAAAAATTAGAGAAAATTGTTATGGATAGTGCAAAAGGCAGGCAATCCATAATGCTGTAAAATCTTGTATTGAGAATAATATTTCTTGCAGATGAGTCAAATAGTTATTGGAATATTTAAAACAAATGTGATTAGCATTGTATCTAATTTAACAGGCTTACTGATAAATCAGTTGATGCTTATATCACTCAACAAATCTGGCCATATATTCTGTTTCTACTATACACATTATGGAACTGAGAGAGCCCTTTTCAAAGCTATGAAGACAATAGGCAATACTCCTGAATACGACGAGACCTTTCAACATTTATCTCAAGAGCAAATACTAAATATGAAGGAAGAATTTTTTATATTTTAGCAAATAAATGTTCTCTTACTTTCAGAAAAGACTGGTTTACTGATTATCCAAATAATATATTTGAAAATAAATTAAAGGAACAAGTAGATTATCATTTTATAAAACTAAAAACAATCCTAGAAAAAATATAGATATAAATGAAAAATTTTATTGATAAATTGTTGTTAATTTTTATTTAATTTTTTAGAAATATTAATTATGTACAAAATTAAAACATAAAATGAATATGTTATATGATAACGTGCTTAATGAAAGTTTTAAAAAAATTGTTATTTATCAATAATTAATAACAAATTTTTTCAATAATAACTAAACTATTCAATAAGATAAATATGATTATTTTAATAAAATGTATAAAATATATATTTTTCCCAGTCTAAATTTTAATTATTAATTTATTTTAATTATAATATTTTGATAAACAGTTGACTATAATAATTTTTTGCAAAGTATCACAAAATGTTAAAAGAAAATAAATATTTTCTAAAATGAAACATTAAAATATTTTTTACTAAAACTATTAAAAATTTAAAAAATTATAAATCTTGTAAAAAAAAAATTCCTTTGTTTCACAATTCACTCATTGTATTAAAAAAAATAAGAATAAAGAAAAATATAAAATTTTCTGTTAATGTATTCATAATAAGCTTAAATAACAAACAATACAAGGTATCCCATGATTTACAAATTTTTGATTTAATGGCAAGCATAAATTTATACCACTTTTTCATTTTGTGAAGAAAATTTTTTACTTTTGCAAAGAAACTGTTTGATCAACCAATCAATTATCCATTGTAATTTGTTTAAATCAATGCTTTTCTTACTTATTTTTCTTCATTGATTGAATCAGATATATCAAATTTGCTCTGTATATCATTGATTTTAAAACAAAATGTTTTTTGCTTTCGTTAGAAAATCTGGTATTAAATATAGCACTTTGCACATACCAGTAATATGAATATCCATAATGTATATACAGTATACTGCATTTTTTTCAAAATTTTTGCAATTACATAACAATAACTTTATAAAACAATAATTACACATTATTCTAAATACACAATGTAAACATATCCATTTGCTGATGTGTTGATTAAGAATCTTTAATTTACAAGTACATATTATAAACTTTTAAAAATTTGTTGTTTTCTTGGTAATAGAGAGTCAGTTAAGAACCTAATACATATTTACCTGAAATTAGATTTGGGAATCAATAAGTATCCCAGCTTACATAATTTTTGACTTATATTATGCTTCCTGGTCCCACCTATTATGTAATGCCGAGATATTACTGTATTTTGTTCTATTGGAAGATGCCAAATCTAATTAATGTAATGATTTAATATGTAAATAGTTTTGTGTCTTATTAGTTTTATTAAATTAATTATTATAATAAAATTTATAATTAATAGAATTGAAAACATTAATACTAACTCCAGAAAATTGATATATTTTTGTCAATAATTTAGCAGAATGAAGATTTTTGAGAATTATATAAATTTAAGACAATATTTGAAGAAGATTTGAAAATTTTTAATTAATAAATAAAACCACAATGATTTGCAAGTTTATTATCTATCTCATTAGACTTAAATTTGAAGAATACTTGGCATTTAGCAGCTCCAAAATTCAAATTTGAATGGTAAGTAATAAGTAAAACAGGTAAGATCTATCATAAATTATTATATTATAGTATATATAATTATACTTATATTTAATGCTTTTGAAATGCTTTAATATCAATAGGTAAAATGGCAACATCTTTCTGATATCCATGAACTAATTAAAAATTTTTACATTGGAATTAATAAGGAAATGAGTTTCCAATTTAATAAATTTTCACTGAATGATTAGTTTTTAAGGCCTCAATAATCTTTGTAAAACTAAAGGATATCTAGACAGTTCCCAATTTATGTAGATCCATACTTATATAAAGATTCCCCGATTAAAACAAAAATATACTGATTGTAATGGATAAAGCTATAATACAGAGATACAAGCATTTTTCTGCTAATTTCATCATTTATTATATGTACATGTATTTTATATGCTTATTAAATTAATTTTTAATTAATTTTAGTTAATGAATCTGACCCAGACCTTTCCTAAAAACAGAAAGTATGGAACTCTGAATTGAATGTAGATCTTCCAAAATGATAAGCAACTGCTTTACCATGTAGCTTATGTGCTTAATCTTTAATATAACTAACTATTTATAATAATATATCTTTGTGATACAATATAAAGATACTATTTTAGTACTGTACAAGATGTGTTTCAATATACAGAATATAAGATTTATATTCTGTATGTTGAAAGACATCTCAGTGATTCTCTTGATTTATATAAGATTTCACAGAACAATCTACTTATGCAATAAGGGATTGCCTGCATTAAAATTAAGATATTACAATTATAGTTTCCTATTCATAAAATGTAAATATCTAAATAAAAATTTATAGTTCATTTATTGTAATCATTTTTGCTGATAGAAGTTTTATGCCATGATCAATAAATATTTAAAATAAATTTCAAATGTTTGATAAGAGAAAAAATAAAAATTCAGTTCAAATATTTTGTCTGTTAAATCTGAAATCCATTAAACTGAGGTTCTATTGTAATTCAGACTAACAATTCTCAATGTGTATGTTCACCCCTAAGGGATGAATATATATTACACATTGGGGACTGTTATCATGCAATTTTTTATGCACCCTAAATTTTCAGAGGTATAAGATTTTTGACTGTCGTAATTCATATAATGTATGGAGACACGTGCTATTTCTTTTACTAATAAAGAGATACACAATTAAGAAAGATTGTTGATCATTACTTTAGACAAAAAAAAATATATTATATTATACAGAATAAATGTGATATTATATTGATATTAAGGGATTTTCATTCATATTAAATGAGCCTTTTGTATAATTTTATCTTTTTTGTTATTTTGCACACTTAATAAATATATTTGGATCTCTACATTTAAAAAATTTTATCTTATTACTATAAAAACATATAAATTATTAAAATATCAGAAATTCTGATAATTTTATAAATTGGATAGAATCATTTAATAATTTAATAAATGTAGCTAGCAATGCTATATGAAACATATTTATAATTATCCCAATTTAATTTTTTGCAATTATAATTCTAAAAAATTTATCACAACCTCAATTGATACTTTATTAAAGAAAAATTTATTTTCCCAAAATTAGTTTATTGGCTAATAAATAATTACTACTACTAACCAATAAACTAAGATTATATAAATATAATATTTTCAATTTGAGAAAAATTAAAAATCTCCATAATTTTGGAACTAAATTCAAGTTTATATATATAAACTTCTGTTGCTAAGTATTATCAGAGGGGGAGAGGGCGTGCACATACACGCGCACACACACACACACACGCAAACAGTACTATACTATTAGAAAATGTTAGAAAAAAATGTACAGTATTTGTTTACTTTTATATGTTTGAGGTTCACTGTTTATCAAAATTTGAAGTTCTCTATCAATGTTTTCACTTTTCTTGTATACTTACCATTGTATATTTGTCAATTTTATCTGTTTTTTTTGGAAAGGCCTCAAAAATATTAGTTACCTCGCATTTTCTCTGAAAGTCCCTGTATACATAAGTACATGCACACACATCTATATTCTATTATTAATTACAGACAGTCCTAAACTTATGATGAGGTTCAGTTTCAACTCCCACAATCACAAGTTGGAATGGCCAGAAGTCAAAAATGCCAAAATATATAATTTCTCACTTCTAATGTTCACAAGGACTATATATATTATTTTAATAAATACAAAAAACACAACTATAAGAATCAGATATAAAAAAAAGAACACTTTCTGCATATCCTATCATTAGATCAGGGTCTCAAAACCCATTGAATTGCAGTGAGTAACCACAGAATTAATAATTTCATCACTGTCATAAATACAAGTGGTTGTAAGTCAAGTACTACCTATGTTTTAAAATTAAATAATTATAATAAAAATAAATTTTTTAAAATTTCTATTTTATACAATAAACTTTCTAGTCTCTTTATATTGTTCCAGTAAATAGATATCTATTTCCATGAATTAAAAAAATGTTAAAATAATAAATATTATCACCATATCTTTTTGTCAACAGATGAAATGTTTTCTAGCAATATTAATAAGCTAAGATGTTAAAACAAATTTAAACTTTGGAACTATTATCATCTATGCAAACTGAAAGAAGTTTTACTAACTCAAATTGGTTTGAAATTACAGAACATATTATTAAAACAATAAATGATGATAAATTTGTAGTTTTCAAATTACAGTTTGAAAATAATATACTTTACAATAAAGTATTAAAATATATTATTAAGGTTTTATTTTTATAAAATTGATTAGATAGGAATATTTTTATTCTGATCTAGTTTATTTATAAAGACAAAAATTCTCTGATTTAGATAAATTTGATTTTATATAAAATTCTGATATGAAAATTATTTCAAAAATTATCATCATCATTGATATTAATATCAATAAAAAATATTGTATTATTAAATACAATATTTAATAGTATTAAAATATAAGTTGAATTTATTATATATAAATTCAACTTATATAATGTTGGAATGCAAATCATATGTAAGTTAGAGAACTTCTACATATGTGTTATATAAATCTTACCGAAGTGTCAGAAATTTTTGCTCCTCCACAAAATAATGCATTGTTTAAATATTCCATACAACCATGTACAGCACATTGAGCAGCTAAACATGCTTTTTCTCCCCAATTAACACCATCAGCCAAAGCAATTATAGCATTATTTTGTCTCATACAAATACCAAAACAGTCAGCAATAGGATCACCTAAAAATAAAAAAAAATTAGATATTTAATATAAAACAATACGAATTAATAATATCATATATCATTTTATACAATTTTTAGTGAAGCACTACATTTATTTATAATGACTAAGCATAAGTTTATTTATGAGTGACTAGAAAATAAAAATTCAAATATGCTTACCTGCATATGCTTTTGTAATTGGATTAAATTCATATAATGTAGTAGAAATGCCATAGGCATTTTTATTTGGAATATTCCAATCTCTTATTCCAGCAATTTCATCATCATCACCTGAAAATATATTAAATAAACACTTTCAAATAAATACATTAAATTTATCATCAAAGTTAAAATTTAAACTGAATAATTGTATTAATGATATATTAATATTTATGATATTAGATTATGTACAGGATTTGACTATTCATTGTTTCAAACATCACATCAATGACTAATATATCCTGTAATTATTTAATCAATTCAAAGTCAATTCAACTTACTAGATGTTCCTGAATCTCTTCTTTGTTCTGCTAATTTAGTGGGTTCCTCATTAAATCTTTCTTCTTCTTTTAATAAACTCGAAATATTATCGCAACTACTAACAAAATCTTCATCAATGAAATCAACATCAAGATCAATTCTTTCAAAAGGTTTAGATCTGTGATTGACTTTTGTGAGACCACCTGAAGGACCTGTATAAGCAGCTAAGATTTCAGTTGAAAATTTGGCAAGTTCTTTCACTGGAAGATCATCACTTGATTTGGCACAAAATATATCAGGTTGAGTTTTTCGAACTTCACTATAAAATTTTAAAAAGTTAAATTATTTTATTATTAATTATATATATATATAAAATTTAAACTTTAAATATTATTTTAAATTTTTTCATATATCAATCAAATGAATAGTTCAAAAATTTTATTTATGCTCCAAATTTTTGTTCTATATTTATAAACAGATTTGGTCTATTTATTTTACTAAAGGAAATTCTATATGTTTAATTCTAGAATTTATATTTTGTATAATAATGAAAGATTATAAAATATTATTTTTATGGAATTAAAATCCTTAAAGTTGTTCATTTAAAATTTCTATTAGAGGTCATTTAAAATTTTAATTTTTTCAAAACTACCTTGTAACTATGACTTACTAAAAAGAGTATTAATTTCACTATAAGTCAATATTATCCTTAGACAAATTATTAAGGGATACAACTTTAAACTTTATTATTCACAAATTTTAATTCTAAAGATGCTTTAATAATCTGAATGTTATATAGGTTTATAACATTAACTTGCATCTGTATATAGTAATAAATGAGGGTTCAACATCTGGCATTATCTTTCATAAAATTTTGTAATATTTTCATAATACTGCATAGACAGATTTAAAAAAAAATATGCTCTTATTTAGGCTGAGATTTAAATTGTCTCATTTTATAAATTAATAATATTTATAAATTGTCTCATTTTAGATTAAGGATTAATGTTTTATATCAACTAAACCCTAATGTGTAATGTTTACTGAAGCATGATATTTTAAATATTTGTCTCTCTCTCTCTCTCTTTTTTTTTTTTTTTTTTAAATCAAGCAAGTACTAAATTAAATTTTTTAATTGTATGATTTAAAATAAAGAAGAATAAATTTCAATTGTTAATTAA
Source organism: Androctonus mauritanicus (assembly GCA_011317285.2). Classification (NCBI taxonomy): domain Eukaryota; kingdom Metazoa; phylum Arthropoda; class Arachnida; order Scorpiones; family Buthidae; genus Androctonus; species Androctonus mauritanicus. The sequence goes on along the minus strand of WUQG02282052.1, from coordinate 33,857 downwards.
ATTATTATAAGTAATTTCATATGCTAACAGGAATTTATGCATTTAATTATATGATTATCAATTCAATATACAAAAAGTTAAAATTTCATAAAATGTCTTTAAAAATTTTACTGTAATGTTTTTTATTTAAATAATTTTCTGTGAATTGTTATAAAAATAACTAAATAAAAATAATTGTTTAATAAAATATAACTTTAAATCTATTTATTGCTTCTTGGAATTGAAAACAAAAATTTGCCAGTTATAAAGGTAATGATTTTGTAATAATATGAAAGGCTAAATTAAGTAAACCAATTTTCTTCAGAATTAGTACAAAAAATACTCTTTGTAGACAGAAACTGATATATGTAATACACTGTCCATTGAATGGTGAAAGTTGAAGTAATTTCACTGATATGGCTATTGTGAGGTAGTTGAACATCAAGGTCACATGCTAGCTTCTCACTTCAAGGAGCTTCAGGTCAGGTAGAGAAAAATCAAGGCCATAGTTCTTTCATACAAGTGGAACTAGAATTTCTTCCATCTGTTGAATAAAAACTGTGGCCTTGATTGAAAGATTAATTTATGCATGTTGGTCAAATTTATTATAAATGATAAGTATAATTAAAAAATATTTTGAAATATGTTTTTTTCCCCCCTCTTTTTTTATAGATATATTACTATTACCAATTTTAAATATTTATTTAATAAATTTAAACTTCAAACTTAAATTTATTAAGTTTCTATATTATGAGAAATTGCATAAGATTATAACAAGATATTGCATGATATAATTTGTAATTTTTTATATAATTATAAAAAAAATTGTTAGGAACTAGACACAAAATTTTATAGAATTTATAAAAATTAATCATATTAACAAGCATAGTATTATATTTTGTTAAATACAAAACATTAAAATTTATGTTTAAGATATTAACTGATACAACAAAGAAAACATGAATACTTAAGATACAGCATTCATAAAAATTCTCTGCTCAAATATGCATAATATGCAATTATGCATATGTACATTTGGATTAAAAAAAATATTTTAATGAATCATATTTAATGCAAATTCTATTTAACAAAATATAACAATGATATTTTAATAATTAGCATTTTTAAATAAATTGTAGAGCACTAAAAATTAATTTAAATAATATACAATATTTTAATGAGTTATTATTATTATTTTTTCTATTCACTATTTTGAACTATGATACTTAAGTTCCTTATACGCATGCTACAGAACATAATGCATGCAGATTATTATTAAGGTCACTACTACTGGGAGTAAATCAGTGTTGTATGATAAAAAAAAAAATTCTTTTCAAATGTATGGATACAAAAGTATATATGAGACAAAAATTTAATAAACTGAAATATAAAATTTAGAATGCTTATTACTTTTAGAAAGGGGAAAGAAACAAAAATTTTTCTATAAGCAAATAATTAATTTTAATAGAGAATTAAATAAGCGAGTTAATAAAAAATATACATAACATTTTGTTTAATTCAAATTATTTTAAAATATTTCATTTTAAACTTTGTATTTTAAAAATTATCAGTGGAAATCAAACAACACAAAGCAGCTGCTCTACCATAATTAATAGATACATATAGTAAAAGACAAATATCCATTTTTATATCTCTTTTAAATATATTTAAAAATTAGTTTCTAAATTTTATGCCAATTTAAAAATTAATATTTAAATATTACCGCATATATTACGCATTTTCCCCAACAAATATACATCAATGATAAAATCAAGTTTAAAAGTTCATTATTATCCCAAGAATTATATAGGGAATCCTTTATCTTGTATATGATATAGACATATTTATATTTTCGAAACAGTAAATATTCAATAAACAAAAGATTAAACTTACCCGTTAAGATATTTTTCTATAAAAGATTTGGGAGGTGGAATTGGTGCAGATATGCATGGTGCCTTCCCCTCGCATTTAGTTTCGTTTCCAGTCGATAACTGTCTCAACAAACCTACAACTTTTTCCTTCAAAGTCGGCATCTCTCTGTTGTTTGCCTCGCCAACTTTCTTGTCATGGCTTCCCAGCTGGTACTGTTTCCTAGCAACGGCGATGGTTGGCCCTCTAACGGTGGTTTTCCTCCATTGGAGGATTTTTCCCGCCATCGTCCTTGGAAATTTCCTGCACGACAACACAACCTATCCCATTAAAATAAATTAAAATAGCAGAAAAAGTCCTCTGTTAAAGACAACAATAAAAAAAAAGCCTCCATTCTTTCAAAGATTTTACAATAGAAGTACAAATTATTTCCCCCTATAATTAAAGAGTTATGCTGAATATTTAAAAAAATAATAAGTTTTAAAACAAAAATAACTTGAACATTAGGCAACATCCTAACGTATTCCTATACTTAGAAATTTAAAAAAGAGCAACAAAGTCTCACTTCAGTGCTTTTTCCGTCGGGTGATGTACGGTACGTCATTGTTTGAACATTAGTCACGGTTAAAGAGTTTATTAACGGATTTTTATATATTTTTTACCTAAAAAAGAGCCATGTGCACGCAAAAGTGTATATTATATACTTTTTTGCATTTTGATGATTGTAAATTATCAGACAACTCTACAAATGGATAGATTTTTCTAGAGTCATTTCCCGTGTCACATGAACAGCCAGGGTGCTCGTTCTCTGGGTCAACACACTGGAGTACACTAGAAGAACAAAGTTCAAAACGGTTCTGAGAGGTCTAGTTCATTTAAGTATAACCTAAGGGTAAAGTTTATAATAATGGTATATTAACTGCCACTTTAAGTTCAATTATTATAAAGTACTGTATATGTATAAATTAGTTTTTTTTTAATTTTTTTTTTTACAGAATGTTTTAAGGAAAGCATTTGTCGTTAATTTTAAATTAACGAGCGTTTAAATTATTGAGAAAGTATTAGATTGGTAATTACTAAGCTATTTCCTGATATTTAATTGGAGCATTACTTAATTTTGTGTTTAAAGGTGTTTGACATCTTGCAAAAAATTCGTTTTCAAAAGGGTATTAATTTAGTTTAGAAAAACTATTACGTTCAAAAAAGAAACTGTCTTAAAAAAATGCAAACTGAGTAATGTCTAGTGTACTTCATATTATCTACAAACAAAGCAGAAAAATTATTTTTAAGATGTATTTCGGTTTATAAATGCTATCAAAAATGCAATTTTTAAATAATATTCTGCTCACTTCGTAGAGTGTTTTGATTAATTGAGGGTTACTAGAGCAAATAATATTATCTGAATGGACTGAATAATGCAAGAAATCGTGCAAGTAAAGATGATATCTCAATAAAGGATTTTTTTTTTCTTTTCTTTTTGCTGACTCATTGATAAAGGAAAAAAAAAGACTGAACGTGGTCTAGATTTTAAAAGAAAGAAATTAAGAAGATTGATCAATACATAAATTTTATTTGTAAAAATGATTCAATTATTAAAATAATAAACTATTTATAATATACTGTTTATTTAAAAACCTTTACTTTTTAACTAAACAAATAGAAAAACTGTCCTGTAAACGATTATCAGACATTGTTTATCTTATTTAAAACGCGAAATTCAAACAAATCAATCACATATTTTATATACAGTATATATAATATCTATTCTTATATTTCGTATATATTTATTACCAATAGTAAATAAAAAACAGTACAGTATATGCTATATCAGTTTTTTCTAAGTTTTTTGAAATAAAAAAATATGTGAAACTTGAATCCCAGTTCTTCGTTATCGTTTTTTTTAAACTTAAAAAATGTTACAAAATAAAAAAAAATTAACATGAAAAAGTTACGGTTTTTATTTGTCACAATCTAAGATTAATAAATGCTGATTATACTAAAAATAAAAGTAAATGTTGCTTTCTTGTAGGGAATTGAAAGCAATTCCCTACAAGAAAGCAACATTTGCTTTTATTTTTATCTTACTTGGTACGTTGATTCGTTAAAAACCTACTAACTCAGCGTGATTTATTGCTATTCAACTTCGTGTTTTGACTCTGATTTTTAGACCAATTTATAAACTAAATTTGTCATCCTAAGTACTCTCTTAAAGCTTATTAATGGTAATTGTAGTCCAATCAAGTTCACCTGACTGACCTTCGTATATTAAAAGAGTCACGTGATCGAAAATAAAGTCAGGAAGGGGAGCAAAACATAAATATTAATACAGTATAGTACTGTACTTGAAAACTGCATTTTCACAACAGTCATTTTAATTTAAATAGAAGTGAAAACTCTTGAAAAGAACAAAATTTGAAAATTTAATTTATCATCTGTCAATTTTTATATAAAATCAATATTCTGTGAGTCAATATTCTGTTGTAGAAAATCTATTGTTGAATTTAAAATTACTGCTCGTCCTGTTAATTTTCCTATGACTCAGGACAAATTTGTCAAGGATAAATTAGAGGACGAAGCTCTCTTATAATATTATAAATAATAATAAAAAAAAAAAAATCTCATGAATGTGGGAATTTTTATTGCTGCTTTCATTTCGTTATACAGTATTTGAGTTCATTAAGAAGGACACTAGTCGACCTGAGGATATTTTTAACGTCTTTGTATTTGAACAATACTTCTCGTTACTACTAATAATGAATTAGTGATGGAATGTATAAAATGAAACCCTTAATGATTTCTTTATACTCGTCCATGTCTTGACATTTTAAAGCAATTATAAGATATCTCAATGACAAATTTGTGGTAGGGTACATCTCTTACACTGAAAGGAAAAAAAAAAAACTATCTCAATCCAAATTTAGCGACTGGAAGTCCTTGACCTCGATAACCTTCATGCCAAATTTGATCATATTTTATCATCTTTTTGTAAAAGCTACGTTGGTAAACAAAATTGGTTATATTCTACATTTAAATCAAATTTGATACTTATATAGGTCCTTGACCCTTTACATTCTACAATACATTCTTTTCCTTTTTACGAGTAATTCCATTTAGAAATAACCGTGACGAAACTTAGCTTTATTTTCTTCACAAGTTAAAAACGGTTATTTATACTTTAATTATAAGTGTATAATCAATAAAATGTATTAAAAAATGCATTTAAAATTAATATGTTTTTAATTGTTAAAACTAATATTATTTCAAAGGAGGTTAAAGTGTTTTTCGTGTTCGTTTTCTTGCTTAATCTTCCTAACAATAGACAATTGTACTTACAAGTAAAGGATAGTCATTACAAGTTAAAAAAATATTTCCATCATTCTTATTACCGAAAAAAATGAGGTTACATGGGAACCTCCCTTTCTCTTTCATTACACTAAGGGAAAGAGAGAAAAAAAAATTCCGAAAAATTTATTGTTGTATCTAATTGCCGAAGTAAAATGGTTGAAATGTCGTCATCGATTTTGCATGCGTGACATATCACACTTCAGTTTTAACATGTGCACTTAATATCTATTACAAAATGTCTGAAATTCGAAGTTTCTTTTTTTTATCGTGGGTTGAAAACAAAACAGCAGTTAGGTGTTTTTTCTTACGATTATAAAGGTTGTGTTGGGTGATCCGTGTCAAAACCCATTAGGACAAGTTCTCCTACACGTTTTGGATTATAAAATAAATTGTCGTTTATTAATCTGTCATATTGATTAATGTTACTGAGTGTGTAAAAATTGATAAAGCCTACTTATCACCACATCGTACCCAAGAATCTAAATTGTAAATAGTGTATATCAATTTAAAAGGGAATAATCCCATTAGTTAGAGACCGTTAGAGACTTAATTATATAATTAGACAATCGTTTAATGTTCATATATCCGATGATACGGTTGTAGTGGGTCATTGTGTGTCAACAAGTATCTTCAGGCTAACAGTATAAAACATAAGTTCATTGTTCTATAATTCCAAAAAGGATTGTATCGCCTTTTTCCGTCGTAACATCCTAACCTGCTTATCATAAACCAGACGGGAAACTAAGATATAAAAAAAAAAGCAACATATGAGTAATTAGGAGAAGTTAATAATATGCTATATTCGACATCAGTCATAAGTTTTATATTGACCTTAATATACGACTGCAATAAACTGAAAAACAAAATGAGTGTCGTGTTTTATTTTATTATATTTTATTCAATTATACGTGAGAAAATTGTTATGAGAAATAAAAAAATTATTATTATTTTTTCGATTAACCACTTAAGAGATCTGACTGATCTGTTTCTCCTCTAAGCGATATTTCTATGGGAGATGACAGGAAAGCTAAGATTGTGACAGATGCCCAAGGGGTGTGATGATGTTAGACACGAATGTCCTACTTCTGAAAGTCAATATATAAGATTTGTTTATTAAGCTTTTATGAATTTTCTAGAAGTAGGAAACATTTCTGATCCAAAGGAAAATATGTTTGAAGTGTTTAAAAATGAATATTGCACGCTTATAAAAAAAAATAACATTTCTTTTACTTGATAAAGAGAATACGACCAGAAATATTAACAGAAATGTGTTCTGAATCTGTTATCAACTTAAGTAAACTTTCAACCTGTTTTTTTTGACAAGAGAATTTTAAATTTTGATAGTTTTACACGGTCGAATAAAAAGATTTTAAATTCCGTGTTGTGCCTTCTATTCTAACTGTGCAATAAGCTATAACGGGAAATCGTATCTATAGACTCGCAATAGAGGGTTACTTCCTCAATTGTACTTCCGCATCCTGTGTTTTGCAGTTTTAAAAAAATACATGACTGTTATAACAAATTATGGGGGAAAGCATAGAAAAAACTAAATTTGTTTTTCCTATTGTTTGTAATATGTCTTTCCTGGAAAAAAGAAAGAAATTTTTATAGTTAAAAGAAAAAATTTAATACTTCTATAACTTAACTCTAAAAAAAAACTTCACCCAAATTTACTTCAGGAAGTGATTTTCAAAAATTTGCTGCATCATGAGAAAAACTAACTTAGATTGAACTTTCCGTCTTCTCTAAGTGATTTTTTTTTTTTTTTTAATTTTTCAAAGAATCTCTACTATATATTCTAAGTAGAGAAAATTAGGAATTTTTACGATTTAAACTTTATTAATTTTTATTAACTTTAAAATAACTAGATATTTTAAAAATCTAATATAAAATAAAACTAAATTTTTTTAAACGATTAAATTCATATCAAATTGACTTAATTTTGCTAGATTTATATTATTAATAAACTACTGTTCTTAAAATCTTGCACAACTTTTTTAAAACATTCATAAACATAAAACAATTCATTAACTACTAATAAAAATACAAATTAAAATTATATAATGAGAATAACTATCACTTTAAACTTTAACATAATTACTTGTGGAAGTATTAAAATTTATGTAATTCTTCTTATTACTATAATAGATCATATTAATTAATTTTCAAGTAATTATTCAAAACTGGAGGACATTTTCATTTTTCCCATAAAAATACCTTCTTAAACTGGATGCAAGCCAAAAATAAAAATTAATATGAAAGTAGAAAAATATCATTTTATTAAATTAATTGCATTTGTAAACCTTTGTAAATGTAATAATTGCTAATTTAAAAAAATAAGTATTTCATAATCTAAGAAAGTTACATAATACACAGTGAACTACTGAAATATTTGATATTCAATTCTGAATGTTTCATTAGTATCAATGACGATTTTAAGAAAATTCTTATCTAGCTTATGAGAGCTGTGTACCAATTTTATAACTGGATTAAAACAAAGAACAAAAACAAAATGTATATTTTTATTTTATATAAATTTAATGATGGTTATCTGAGATAAATATGTTATTTTTACGCAAAGAAAACTTTTTTTCTTAATCAGTGCACGATATTATTATACAGCGTTACACCCTAGCCTAGTTTGTAGAATATTTTTTTAAGATGTTTGATTTTTTTATATGCGATATTCTTTCTTAAGCTATTGCAATAAATTTGGCAATGGGTACGCAAGCATAAATGGAAATGGTATGATTCACATCCTTATCTAAATCTATTGTATGTTAAAACGAATTAAATCTTTTATCTACATATATTTTTTAACTTCTTAAATTTTAATAGTAGTAAATATAATATCAAATAATGTTTTACCTTTTTTCTTTACTTGAAAAAAAATTGTTCTGCATTATATTACTAGATGTCACCACAGATACAGTTAGATTCTTATCACTCCAATCGTTTCGTTGACCCATATAATGTGTATCCTGGAAGAGATTTTTCAATTTAAACATCTAATAATTCGAATTTTTATTATCTGCTATATAATTCTATTTATTGTTTATTAAAAAAAATAGGTTTATAGAATATTATAAGTAAAATATTGTATGCAGTTGTTATGATAACAACAACAACACTTAAAAAAATTTCGCAAGGTCAAATTAAAAAAAATTTATTGTTTAGAACGAACAGGGCATTGAAATTCTTAAATCTAATAAACGATTTAATAAACATATTTTTGTTTTACTTACTTCAATTTTATTACAGAATGCAATGAACTCGGTTTTTTCTGTACACAAATGTAAATTATTAGTCTAAAACAATTTCAGCGAATTATTAGTAAACATCTTCCTATATTACGAAAACGAAAGACTAATTAATAGAGATTGACGTCGAATATGACGCATAATGTATCGTCGTTCCTCATTGGTTAATTCGAATTTTTGAATTATTAATAAAGAAGGTAAAGCATCATTTTATATAAAGAGTTGAAAAAAGTTTATGATTTTTTTTTTTTTAACAAATTTCCTCTAAATATTATCCGTTAATTGAATTTCGGTTTAATTACTTTAATCGTAGCGGAATAAAAGGAAGAGATACTTAACGATGAGTATCTACTTAGTTGAAAATTAATTGATTATACATCAAAGAAATTTAAAAAAAAGAAACACGAAAATGTATTCATAATTAATTTTAACTTAATGATTATTGTTACTTGCAGTATGAAGAGTTCAGATTCGAAAATCATTCGTACATATCCAACGATGAATAAACGCGTAACTTAACCTCGTTGACTCAACGTGAGTAGACAGCGTTGAAAAATAAATTTACAACTTTTGTTTCCAGTTTAATAATCGATTCACTTGCTATATTTTATTTAAAATAAGCGAATAAATTTTATTTAATTAAAATAAACGAATAATTTTTTAAGATATTAATTAAATCTAATAAAAAAATTTAAAATTTGAATTCTAGCCAATCGCATAATCTGCCAATGACGAATTAAAACTTACGAACGTCATACGGTCACTCGTTGACGTCACTAATTTATAAAAATCTAAATTTAAATTTAATTAGGTTATTAATTGCTATTTAATAATGATATAAAAATAAATCGATCTATTATTTACGTATAAAAACTAAATTAAATTTAACGGAAAGTAATACAAGTAGTAAAAATAACAACGAAATGGGGTCTAATGAAGGCAACGATGAATGAAGGTAAAAATCGCGTCATACGTCGACATCTAGTGGCCAAAGTAAAAAACAATTTCGCTTCATAAAAAATTAAAAGCAAACACGTGAAAGGCGGGTAGAGAGAATTAATTAAAAAATAATAATTGTAGTAAATTATGCGTTATGTATTTTTTAAATGAAAAACGTTTAATTGCTGTACGACGTTTATCTGTACAAAATATTGTTTTTCCTGAGCGCTTTTTTTTAATAAGCATGAAATTTTGATGTTTTTTTTTGTAATTTCGGAAAACTAAACGAGAGAAGATTTATGGTTTTAAAATATTAAAAAGGAATTTCTTTTTATTAAATCCTGTCAAAACGTAAATATGCAGATATATGATGATGATTATTATGAAAATGAAAATTAATGATTATGCATTTTATTTGAATTCTCTATTTTTTAAAAATTATGCTAATTTTCTGTGTTTTTAATATAATATATATATACAGGTATATATAGAAAATAATGTGTTCTTAATAATTAAGTTATCATTTCTCTCCATTTTTCAAAATTAAAAAAAAAAAAAAGAAAGAAAGAAAGAAAATTGCTAGAGTTCAAAATTAATGAGATAACTTCCTTAAAAAAATCTTCAGACATTTAAATCGAAACACAAGACAAACCAAATTTTCTTTTAATCAATACGTTTCCATAAAAAATTGTTTTTTCGTTTCATCACTTTTTCATATGTCAGATTTTCTGTGACATCTTCAAAACTGCTTAAACAAAACCTTCAACTCTTGTCTTATATTTTACTGGGAGTTTTTTATTTTGATGTGACATATCATATTTTGATATTACAAAAATATTAGTTCAATAACAGGTAAATATGTTTCGAAGGAAAGTTATGAAAAAATCATATATAAGTTGACTTGAATCTTAACTTTATTCTTTAAGAGATGAATTTCCCATTAATTAAAAAAATTATTTTCTAATGACAATATTTAATATGTTATGTCCACCGTTATTAAAGAAAAATTGGCATTCTGACATTAATAATAAAATTATATCATCCTAAATTTCAAATTTAAAAGTTGATGAGAATTATTATTATTTTTTAGTTGCACTTTAAATAATTAAATTAGTATTTTACACTGACGTATTTTTTTGAATATTATATCATTAACTACTAATAAATCTTTTAATTTTATTTTTAGTTTTTTCACATGAAATATTATTAAAAAAGATTTTCTAAACTAATTAATCTTTACTCTCAGAATTATTTATTCAAAATATTTTATTAAATTAATAAAGAAATTTATTAATATATAAACTGATTTATTTGATACTTGTATATACAGTAGTTTTTTGAAACTAATAAAGAGAAACTTCTTAATTTTTTCATTTAAAAGAATGATATATCAAATATTAATCCTTTTAAATATAAACGAATGAAATTCAATAGAAAAAAAAAATATATATATATATATATATTAATAATTTCAGCAATATAATAAAGTATTAAGCAATAAAATTAAAAATAGCCCTTCAGAAATTATGTAAAATGTTTATAGAATAAGACTGAACTGTATTAATTTACCATGAAACTTTCAATCACTTTTTCAAGAAGTTTTTATTTATTAAATCGTCAAATTTTCCACTGAAAAATAAGATGATAAATAAAATTGCATATCCGTGAAAGAATTCTTTCAAAAATCTGATTTACGATAAAAAAAATTTTGCATCTATTTATTTCATTCCTTCGATATTCTATAGGTATAATTATTATATTGGAACAAAATGACATTACTATAATTTTTATATATAATTATTAATATATTGATGAAAATTTAGAAATTTTTTTCTAAACTGAAAATAATCATCATTATTCTTCTCTTTCTAAAGAAATGTTTGAATATTTATAAGATAAATAATTTTATTTTAAAAAATTATAAAAGAATAAAGATTTACAAAGATTAAAGAATACATGCATATTCGTTTGCTTAATATTTATAGAAAATTCAATATTTATTTGTATGAAGAGATTTTACAGATTAATTAAATTTATAGAATTCATTCTATTAGAATATATAGCAAATAACATTCCATTCAAAAAACAGATAAGATCATCATCATTAATATTTACAAGTTATTTCTCTTATAGATTTCTATGTAATTAAGCAAAAATTTCCATTTATCGAAATCAAATGTTAGCATTCTTTATTAATAAATAGCATTTACTAATATGTATAAATTTAAAATTTTTTAATTTACTTATTAAAAATATTTATGAAATATTTTACTGTTCTGTAAATTAGCTAAAAAAATCTAAAAAGTTTAAATTAACGAAATAATAATAACTGTTTGCTTACATAGCATATCTAATGTAAATTGTTTATAATAATGATAAAATTTAAGATTATGAGAAATCAATATTTTCTTTTACGAATGTGCAAAATAAATTCATCTCCTTTATCCTGTATTTACTTTGTAAATTTGATAAAAATGAAATATTTATATTCTTGAATTTATGATCCTTCTATTCTTAAATGAATTTCTGATAAATATTTCTAAATAAAAATATTTATTTATTTAATAATTATTTTCAAGAATTTATTAATATTTTAAAAATTATGTCTAATAAACTTTAACTATTGAATTTAAAAAATGCTGTATATTAAAATATGTATACTGTACTTGGCAAAATACTATTTATTTTTTTACATAAATAGTCCATTTATTTATCAGTATGGCAAATAGCTTATACAGTATTATTTTTTAAAGAATATTGTTTTATAAACAATTCTCTTTTTTTTAATTGAACTATTTCTGCAAATACTGTACTGTACTGTTATTCAATTAAAAAAAAAAGCTAACGAAATTCGTTTAATTTAAAATTTTTAAAGGAATCTTTTGTTTTAATTTAGAAAATTATTTTTGGAGATTTTTTTCATTCATTAATCAAACTAAAACATTTTAATAATGAAAATTTAATACAGTTTTTTTAGGAAATTATATATATATATATATGTGTATTTTTAGATTTTTAAAAAAATCTATTGTTTTATATGTAAAATATGAACAGAAGGAAAATCATTATATGTTGAGGCCATCTATTCATAATCCATTCAACCTTAATATCATAATGCTGTATAAGCATTGCATTTATTTAATATTATAGCACCCTTTTCAGTTTACACGCTACATTGATTGGAATACGAGTTTTTTAAACTGTGATTAAAACTGTTCAATTAATTACTTCAATTGTATATTTTTATCCTGATCTTCAATTATTTAATTATTATTTCCGGGATAATTTTATTCTGTCATAATATGTATTGTAACTAATTTCTAATATTTGATTAATTAATTGAGAAGTATCAAGATAAATAAAAAAAAAAAACACATTAAAATTTTACAATGTAGCAATTTTCTAGTTCATTGCTTTATCTGTTTAAAGTTTACGGTTATAAATCAATTAGTAACTTTTAACAAAAGTAAATAATGGGATTGAAATTTCCCCATGTTTTGATTAAATTTTTATTTTACGTGATGATAATGCAAGAATTTTTAAATTAATGTGTTTAGTCAAAAGGAAAAAAAAGAATATCGATTTTTAATAAAATTTATATATTTATAATATATCGGACAAAACAATAATTATAAAAATAATTGTTAATTTATAAATTAATATATAAAATACTTTCGCTTCGTAGTAACAAAACAAAATGGCGCCGTTTGTCACAGTAGATTAGGTTTTATTAGAAGATAGATTTTCCGGTTTATTTGACATTTAATTAAAGGAAAATAAGAAGTTTAGTTCATACCTGATACTTAAATTCCATTTGTAGTATGTTAGGAATTCCACTTATTAAGAATTTTAAGGCTTTTCTAATTACATAAACGATTGATCCACCATAACAGAATAGTTCGAAATAAAATCGCTTGGAGTTTTAAATTGTTACACATTGAATTTTATTATTATTATTTTTTAATTCATATGTATCAAAAAAAAAATAATGTATTTAATTTCATTCGACAAAATTTTATCATTTAAATCAATTTATTTAAATTAATAATAAATTTAAATATTTTTTTATTTCACATTATCGTTTATAATGATCTAATTAACATTTATTTATACAGTTAAATATATTAAATGTAATTCTATTATTTGATTTGCGTAATTTAAATTAAAAAATATATATCCTATTCTTTTTTACATTATTAAATTTCAGAATCATTAATTATTATACTTTTTTAAAAATAACTGAACATTTTTTTTAAAATTTATATTCCTTAATTACATAATATTAACTGTAGAAGGCGAAGCAAAAGCAAACTTCTATAACAGTTAGGGAATTTGAAGAAATGGTGTTGATGATATCAATCGATAAAAATTTCATTAATAATTTGTTTAATATAAATTAAAAAAAAAAAAAAAAAATTATAAAAGTCTGGAACAGTTCATCAGACTTGTAAAATTTTATAATACTATCCAAACTTCGTAAGTTTACATACCCCATATTGATTAAGGTTACGAAACATTAAAAATAATTTTAAGAGAGCTTTAGCATTTAAAACTGCAAATTAAATTTTCGAATAACTTTTGAATCAGTGCATTAAATTTTATACACAATTTTTTTTATGAATGAATTCAAAACTCTTCAAATTATATTTTTCACTTGTTTAAAACGAGAAATTTTGTGATGATAATGAATAATACAACTGAAATGTTGCGAAGATTCAGTAAGTTTATACTTTATCAAATTTTTATTTATAGCCCTATCAACAGTTATTAATTATTATTAGTCTATAAAAGAAATTAGTTTAATATTAAAATTTTATTTTAAAAATACTTTTAGAACACCTGAATCTTTATATTCTTTTAAGAATTTAAAAGATTTACTGTATACGATTTAACATTTTCCTGATCCTTTTCAACTTTTGAATGATTTAATGCTTTTAGACTTTCCATGTTTTGACTGAGAATACTGTATAAAAATAAATAAATAAATAAATAAATAAAGTAAGAACAGGTATAAAGTTTTCTCAATTGAATTTTACTATTGTAGAGTTTTAAAAATAACTACCGTTTTCTCATAATAATACCCAAAACACGACTGAATGTAAATTTATTTTATGCATCCTAGACAATTTGAAATAACTTAGTGGCATTTTGCAATTTAGCAGAATTTACGAGTATGGTTGACGTTACGATTTTACTTTCATTCTCTGTAACGTTATGCTTGTAGCAATAATATCGCAACATAAATGCGTTTATATCGATTTTGGATCAAATTTTAAATAAAACATCCAAGTTAAAATAGGGAAGAAAAAACTTTAATCCTACTTTCTGTAAACACCTCTTATTTTTATGGATGAGTTTTTTACTACCATCATGAAACTCTCTTAATCTTTAAGCTGGAACTCTTTTTTTTTATTCAAATATTATATATGTAAATAAAATTTATTAGTAAGTTCAAAATTCTTGATTCTGTCTGTTTTCATCATATGCTTCATCTACTAGGTATAACTGGTGGCCATTTTATAAACTTCATTTATTCTAACATTTTTTAAGACAAATTTTATTGCTTTAATGTGTATAACTATCTCTAAGATTTTATTCAAAAAGATTTCTATATACAATTTTCATCACTTATATTACACAAAATTCGACTATTAATATTGATACTGTATATATATTATATATATATATATATATATATATCTTTATAAACCAAAAAGGAAAGCTTTATATGTCTTTAATGGACGGACAGTGTGCATTATTGTAGATTAGTGCAAGAAGATTGGTTTCTTTCCTTGGCAGTAAATGCTAGAGATATGTATAGTAAGAAGACAACTAATAAGTAAAGCTGTTTAATGTTTTCTTTCCAGAAATGCAATGTATTAATATTCATCTCCTGTATATAATGTAAAAATAAATAAAAAATAAATAAAAGAACTGATTCCTAGAAAAAATTCTTCCTAGCTACTTAAAACTGTTTCTTCTAAACTGCTACAATCTTCATGGTGGCTTGATAAGTGTCTTTTGGATAAAAGCCAATTTCTCTTCTAAAGATTTCTTTTCTCTCAAGGCTTCTTGTAATCGGTTCATCAACGTTCTTTCTGATGCTTGCCATAATCTGATGATATCCTCTTTGGTCATTGAATATAGCCTTAACTCATCATATCTCCTTATTGGATATTCTTCGGGGTAATCAGCTGATGACTTCTGTTCATTTTGATCGTTTTCTGAATTTAATCCTCTCTTTAGAAAAGTGAGATCATCGAAAGACCATCCACGTTGTTTACTATTTTTATTGCAATCGTTTGGTATTTTCGTTAAATCGTTCAAACTTAAACTAATGATAACACCATATTGATGATCCATAGATTCTGAACTTAATGAAGATGTCGTTGGGCATGAGGACACGATACTAGGTTCGGAATCCGAATGGTAAGACTGTATTAGTTTTGTTCTGACGTTGAAACTGTCATCTGGATACGTATCGTGTTTTAATGGAATAATACGTTTTGGATCGTCCACGTGTTTACGATACCTGGGCTTGTCGAAATTTTCTTCAGAATGTACAATTACTTGTTCGATTCCGTCATCCGTATCCTGTTCTGAAGGGGATAACGTCAAGCGAACTTCTACATCGTCCGAATTCGGTGTCTTACTGTCATTTTGTTGTTTCGCACTAAAATGAAATATAAAAATTCTAACATAAATTCTTAAATTAAAAATTAATTTAATTGAAAAAAAAACTGATGTATCACTTACACTTTTCTTATTTCTTGTATCATCTCAAAAAATTGCGATTTACTTTTTCTTCTTCTGGCTTCTTCTTTTATTTTCTTTAAAAGAATAAGAAAAAAATAAAATATATATTGATCAGTAAAGTCATTTATAGCTAGCAGTATCAAAATGGCGATTTAAACAAAATCTTTTGAAGATATTGATTCTATTCTTTTATATTTTAATTTGAGTAATCTCTTTTATTTAAACAATTCGAATATTTATTTCTGTTTTCTAAAATTTACATATTACAAATTTGACTAATAAAAAAGCGAGATCGTTGAGACAGTTTACTTAGCTTAATCTTCAGTCCTTTAAGAAAAACAAAAGATTATTTAATTTAATATTTGTTAGTGCAGTAAAAAAAAAACATGAGATTATTCATAAGTTAATAAATCATTCCATATGCTATATTAACATCATATTTAATAGGAAATATTTTTTAGAGTGAGAGATTAAATAATTCAATTTAGGAAGAAAATTCTTACAGTTCTGTCAGAAAGAAAAATAAATTTTGACAACTGATTATTTCTATTCATAAACTACATTCAATGTTAAATTGATCAACTAAAATAAAAATAATTTGAATTTATTGAAATATTTATTTTATATAAAAATTTCAAATGAGTACATATTTTTTATATATATTAAAATTTTATATATACTTATGTAGTGCAATCAGAACTTTTTATTTTTAAAAAATAATAAAAACTTGGAATAAATATCTTAAAAATAATTTTTATATGGGACTGAATATTATTTGAAATCGCATATTTTAAATTTTAATCAGTTAGAAATTATTACTAATAAAAAAACGCCATTACTTAATTTTTATCATTTTGTTAATCATTTTTATGGTATAAATTTATAATTATACTTTAAAAATGATTTTGCTAAATAAATCTTCAAATTCTGTTTATTATTTAAGAACTTGGAAACGTGATATTTTTGTAATTTAAAGAAATATTAGAAGTTGGTGTAATGTTTACTTCGAATATTTAACTTCTACAACTGATGAAATATTAAAGAAATCATTTTAAAGAGAGTGAAATAAGTTTAAAAGGTAAAATGAGAATTAAATAGAGTAAAGAGTATAAAATTGCAATTAAAATAAATTTCATAATTTTAATTATTTAATTAAAAATCTGTTACAAAACACCTAGTTAGGAATTAACTAAAGTGTTAATTTTAACTATGATGATATTTAAAAATTATATTTAAAGTGTGTTTTCTTGAAATTTATGAATAAATTTTTATAAAACTACAAAATTAAAATTTGATACTTTATCTAAAGTAAAATAAAATTTAATTTCGTTTCCTCATTTAAAATTTCGTATTTTTAATTAGAAATCAATGAAATTTTAGACATTTTATAATGAATTTAACATTATTTATTTTAAATAAAATTTTATAATAAAACTGTTTAAAATAGTTTGTAATTAATAAGGTTTTTTTTTTCCTTACCTTTTTAACACTCTTCTGAAAGAGACTAGCTATTTGTCCTTCTCTTAAATTAGTCACTATTTCTTTAGCAGAGTGATGAGGTGAAACTAATTCAACGGTGTTAATAAAACGATACAACTTCTGTGAATAGAAAGAGGTTAACATCATTAGTGAAACTCTAATAATATTTTTTTAAGATCGATAGAAATAGAATTATCTCCTCTGACGCTTCTAAATCGCTTGATTACATTTAATAGTACCGTGGGTTTATTGTTTTTTTAAATAGGAGAGTGCATATTTAATAGCTTGTCAGATGTATTAAATTGGTTTAACGTTCGTTTTCTTACTTTTATCAATTTTCAACCAACATAATGAGATTTTAAATTAAAAAAAAATTATGACATGAAACAGAATAAATTTTTTATCTATATAAGTTTGCACAAGATTGATTTTAATTAGAAAATTTTATATATTTTTATGTTTAAAAAGTGGATGTGGTGTTAATATTAATTAGCATATTTCTTACATTAAAAATTCAAATATTTTAAGAATAATGATACCAATTAAAGAATGAAATCTAGTTAAGTACACATAATTTCATTCATGATGGATAGCTTCTATCCATCAAAGTATGATGTATGAATTATAAATATTTACCGTGGATACCGTGGATCAATATTTATTTTAATTATACGTAAACGAAGAAATTTTAACTAATATCTTACCTGACTGAAGAACATTAAATTTGGACTTCTCCAAAAACAATCCTTTGGCTTCTTCCTGAGAGTAGGCAAAGCATACTTGAATACTAAATGCTCCAGTATAAGTATCACTATACCTACAAGGATCCCTATTCCTAACATTATGAAGACACCGGCCAAAGCCTGAATGCTAAGAGGCAGAGGTTTATTAAGTCTATGTACAGAATCTTCAAAACAAGGCACTCTTCCATACCACTTTTTTTGAAGTTGGTCCAAATATCCAAATTCATTGTACTTCAGTATCAATTTAGATATGGAATCCTGTTAAAAATTTAAATTTATAACAATTATCCTTTCTGAAATTCATTAATCTGCAATAAAATATATGGAGTTTTATAAATGTACATATTTCTCTTAAATGCAGAGTTTTAATTGCTATATATGTATATAATATACACATACACACATACACAGGGTGTCTCATAATGATTAAGACAAAATCAAACCATGAATTTCTTATACTAAATAATGAAAGAATTCTCAAAAAATAAGGCCAAAAACGCCGCATTTAAGACAAACATGCCCATTTTATAATACGCTTTTTCAAAAACTGCAAAGAAATTAATCAATAAAATAAATTAAATAAAAAATAAAATCGATAATACAATTTAACATATTCTTACGTTTTTCCATCTTGGATTAGGATGTCAATTTTATTTTTTTAAATTTGCATAATTAATAAAATACATTTCCTTTACGATCTCTGAAAAAGCATATTATAAAATGTAATTTTAAAGAACATTTTCATTATTCTGATGGAAGAAATTCGTGGTTTGGTTTTGTTTCAACCATGATAAAATATTGAAAAAATTTTATTATTATTTTTATATAATTGTAATAGAAAAGTTTTAGGTAAATAATCATAAATTCAGAAGAGATTAATCATAAAAAAAAATCTACTTTCCAGTTTGAAATGTTATAACAATAATGAATTAGAAAATAAAATAATAAAAAATGACAAACACAAAATTTTGATATTATAAATTAAATTTGCACCGCATTTATTATTTAATAGAGAATAAACTTTGAACAAAAGTAAAATAGTTATTAATATTTTAAAATTTTAATTTCAAAACTTACGAAAGAACAAACTTCACGAAAAGCATAAATAGTATAAAGTGCATTGAACTTATAAAGCAAATATTTTTAATAGAAGCAGTTTATAAAATCAATATAAAAACTTAAAAACACTGATAATGAATTTGTGTGCGGATAGTATTGTAATGGGATACTATGAAATTGATTTGGATTTTATAAATAATGAAATTCGGTTATCAATTTATGGAAAAACAAATGACAAAATCATACTAGATTTTTTATGATAAATCATACTAGATAAGTCAAACAGATTGTCATCTATCTCTATATTCTAAAAAATTTTATGTTTATAATTCAATAAAATTTAAGGTGAAATTTACAAAGTAACAACAACAACAATAATATATATATATATATACAGTATAATAATAGTTTATTTTTTCATAATAAAATGAATCTTATTACTATATATATTTTCACTTCCTTATTAATTTTAAAACATTAAATACATCCTTAATTAAAATTTGAAGAGATATGAGCGTTCTTCAGTAGTATCGAATAACGTTTGTTATGTAATAAATCTAATAAAAGAAAAATTTGTTAATCGATTTTTCAAAATATTTTGAATAAACATTATTTCCTTTTTAAAGTTTATTCACATAAGATGTTTAATTATTAAATATTTTTAAATTTTTAATAATTTAAACAAAAAAAGAATGGAAAAATATATTCATGTTTATATATCTTAAATGTATAAACTATAAATGTAAAACTAAAACTTAAATAAACTGTTATTTTGTTATATAGACTTACTAATGTAAGTTTATATAACAAAAGAATGTTGAATATACCTTTAATGGAAAATCTTTTTGCATTCCAATAGCATAAGCATCGTCAAAAATAGAATCTCCCAAGAGATGTAATCCACATCCAGGATCATTGCCTCGAAAGTAATTTAAGACTGCTGTGTCACCAATCAGGACATCCAATTCACCTTTTCTACACAATGAAACATAAAATCTTTCAATTAAAATTTATCAGTTTTTTTTTTATTTTTCAATTTTAATTTAGTAAAAAAATGAATAAAAAACATTAAAAGTTATGCTATATTGATTAAAATATCCTACAGACAAAAATCGATTTAGATAATAATCGAAGATATAATCGAACACAAACACTCAATAGCCAGTAACAACCAGATGTCACAAATGCTGTTCCAGATGTAAAATATTGAACGACTTGCGATATCAGATATACATACACCATGTTATTTATAACTTTACTGATCATGAAAGAATACAAAAGGCGATAATTAAAGTCAGAAAAAAGACATTTTCTAGAATAGGCAAGGCGAGATATTCTTCAAATTTCAATAATGTCTATATATAGAATGAAACTTCATCACAGTCCACGTGATAGAAGTGCATCCCGGAACAAATACCCTTTGTCAGGTCACCGGAAAGAAATCGATTGAAGGATATTGTCGAACCAAATCGTTTTTTATTTTTTTTATATTTTTTTTCTTTCTTCTTCTTCTTCCATTTTGAGTTGGGAAAGGACACGTGACATTCAGATAATGATGCTGCCCTCCTATCCAGTATTTTATATAGTCATATTACCTAAGGGATATTTTTATATTTTCGTATGGTGGAAGATAAAAAAAGAGGATCATTAATATTTTCAAGAGAATACATTTTCTACATTTAATCATTTCGTATTTTATAATAAGTCTTGATATTTATGAATAGCTCTGTATTTTGAAATTTGCATGCTTTTGTCTCAAATTTAATTTTATACACCCTGCTTAATTATATAAAACAGTGTTTTTATTTTTTTATTTTTAATAATTAAAAATAAATGCTGTTTCTACTTTATTATTGTATTTTAAAAAATTTAAGTTTGTAATTTCAAATATTAAAAATTCATTTAATTCATTCTGTCTCGTGATTTTAATAATCTAATTATCTTTCATATGAATTCATCTTGTTATATCAAAATATGTATACTTTTCCTTAAATGAGTTTTTTTTCTTTGTAATTAGTGCAAGATAAATTTTGTATATGTTTTTATAAAGTAATCTAAATTAAACTTTAACTTTAAAAATTCATTTTTTTAATAATAAAACTTTTAAAAAATCATAAAATACTGACAGCGAAGTCGATATTGATAATTTTAAAAATTATATATATTTTTAAAAAATTTAAAAATCGTTCGGAAGTTTTTGTAACAAGAATAAAAATAATAAAAAGTTATTGCTTATATCTTTACTTAGCAAATTTGGTTAATTATAATACTTACGCTAGATGTTCATTATGAAAGATTGTTTATACTTTATCTTATTACTAACTTTTTTTAACTGTCTAGATATATCATATTAATTAATACGATTGTTTCTAGACAATTGAAAAAAATTTATTACCCGATATATTTTCTCTTTGTATATTAACTTAATTATCTGAACGATTTTTACCAAAAGAAATTAAACAAGTTTGTGAGGTGTTTACAAAAGATTTCATTATGCTATCTGTTATTCAAACTGTTAATATATTTATTCAGTCTATTCTATACAACATATGCAGTTATGACAGAATAGTAATAAATTAATAGACTCTACATGCAGGGCCGTTTAAATATCTTCGTATAAACAAATCAAGTGCCTTACTTGCACTCAATTTGTTTATACAGTTTACTTTTCTTATTTTCGATTCATTATTTTTTTAGTTCTCAAACATTCCTGTAGACTTTTGAAAAATTCCTTGGCATAGTGCCTGTTGAGCTTAATGAATCACAGCCTTATCTATAAGAGTTGTTCTAAATCTTAAAATAAAGAATAATAAAATCAAAATTTTTGGCTAGTAACCGTTAAGAAATGTTAAGAAATTTTTGGCTAGTAAATGTTAAGAAACGAAGGTTCTCTCTTTTTTAGTTTATTATAATATTCGATTAGAATATTAGATAATTTAATTATTTTAACTGTTTTCGTTTAATATACAAATATAACAAAATATTCGCAAAGTTTATTGCTAGGAAAATAAACATCTAAAACTTTCGTATCACACATGGAACATATTCTGAGGATTTATTGTATATTGTTTGGCCGTAAAAGTTCTATCTTAAATATGTGAATAGATCAAATCCATTGACATTTTCATCTTCTGAAACTATTAGAAAAATCGCATTTATTTATAAGTAAATTATCTAGTCCAGTTCGCTTACTTATGCAAAAAAAAAAAAAAAAATCCTTCTTCCTCTCTCTCTTTCTTTTTAAATAAAAGCAAAGATAATTTAATATTTAAACACATTTTAACAATATTTTTTTAAAAATAATTTTCTTTTATTGCGATTACTCCAGTTATTTATTCATTAAGAACAAGCAGAATTATTCAAATAAACAAATAAAAAAATATCACTTTTATATATAGCAATACAAATAAATCATTGTTCTATTTAAATATTTATGAAATTTTCAAATGTTTTAATATTAAAAATTAAAAAAAAACAGTATATTTTAAATTCTTTATATATATATGTAGTATCGACTTAATTTTTTTTATAGACATCAGATTTAAATGAATTATTTAATAAATTAATTGTTTATATGCAGCAGATTCGTGTCGTCGGTTTAATTCCTCTAACTGTACATGTTTATTTGTTAGAATTAAAAAGAAACGGAAATAAAAATTTGTAATTTGAGTTTGCATATTTATTCTGAAAGGAAATTTGTAATTTACGGTACGAAGTAAAGTTATTTTCATCTAATTACCTAGAGTAATTAATTCGCCTTTATAACAATTAATTTTGTTTACATTATCCATTTAACGATTTAACATTTATCAAATAACAATAAAGCAATTAATTTTATACTTACTTACAAAATTGAATTTCTAGCATCTAAATTGATGGAATTATTAAACTATAACTAAGATCACATCATATTTTCTATTGTTTTATTAAAAATATTTATATAAAATAACTAAATCATTTGGCGCCATTTTTAAACGCCTCCTAGTATCAAAATAAAAAAAAAAATTAAATTTATAATCTCAAACAATTTTCGCCTCCTGGTGGTTAGAAAAATTAAGAGAAAAAAATAATAAAATTTGTTTTTTTTTTAATTATGACAAATAGATCTATTTATATATGAATTTGAAAATTTAATATAATAATAAAAATATTATTTTTTAGGATATGGAATTTAAGATGTAATACTAATATAATGTAATCATAGTCTAGTTTCATTCTTTATAAAATGAAGAAATCGGAGTAATGCAATTGAGCTTGTTTAAACAATGACCACTTCGGGTCAGATTATTGTCTGAGGGAATTGTGAGTAGAAAGCCTTGTTCTCCGATAATTGAAAGTGACTTACCGCAGTTTCTGTAGACCATCTTCCAGATTATCGACTCCATAGTTCTGTATGTGCTTCCACAATTGGGAATTCTCTGTATGTACGAAGCTTTCAGCGGCGCTTCCCTTAGCAGTCCCCGTCTTCTGTGATAGAAGCTAAGATAAAACAAACGAATTATGCTGTATTCTCGTGAGAATTTATTTAAATTTTACACGATTAGTAATTTATTTTGTTTTACAATTCGGCTTGTTTTCGTTGTTCTTTTGTGTAAGAATTGATTTAGATTTGATCCATATATGCACTGTTTTGAATGCTGGCTATGTATTTGTTGCGAATAATTAAATCTTTTTTCTTCGTATAAATTAATTTCATTAAAATATGCAGATTTATAAGAATATTAAAATTTGATTAATTACGTAAAATATATATATATATATACTTACAGTAGCATCATGAAAATCGTCAACACGTACTTGGGAGAAAATACCAGCAAATAATGCAGCGATGTTGGCAGTATAGCTAGCTAGGAAGATAACACTGAAACATCCCCAAAGATTAATCAGCACCTTATTTGGCCATGATTTTGGAGCTTTGAAGGCAACTAGATGACTAAACAACAAAGACCACATCACCCACAAGGCAGAAGCAATAGTAAAATTTTTTGTCCTCTGTCTTCCCCAAGGATTTAATCCAAAAGGACTAAACCACTCGTAAAGCGCTGCAGCTAAAGCTGTAGTGGTGAGACTAGCAAAAATTGCAATCCACAACTGAACACTAAAAGGAATTAGAAAGGCAGATAAGGGCACATCATTCTGTTGAGTGTAGGTTAGACAAGAGACACCAGAATGAAAATAAGGGACGGAGTAATCGATAACAGAAGATCGTTCACTAGTCATACTATAAGCTGAAAATGTCAGATGTGCAGCTCCACTGATTAAATCTGCAGTAATTCCATTCCACATCTTGCTTCTATAAGTACCAAAGAAACCATCAGCTACAGCGTATAGGTCATAATCGAAAAAAAGATCACGAGAAATCGAAGTTAATAGATCAATGGCAATCCCAGCACAACATGTTACATTGTAATCGTTGCTTACTCTTCTTCCTGCGGCGTAATCGGCAAATATTTTGACAATTTTTTCTTTCTCTTTGGTGTTTACGTGAAGGCAAGGCACTCCTTGTAAACAACTACCGTTTTCAATCCTAGTGGACTGTTTAACAAAAGGTGGAGCATATCCCGTAACAACTCTGTATCTATACCTGGCTACGGATGAAGGACCCGTTCTACTTTCTCCTAACCAAACAATCGTTTCTAAATTGACTACTTGTCCACTGATATTACCAACATTTTTCCATTTTAGCGTTTCGTTACTTGGAACTAAATTTAAAATATCGAATACCGGTTCAATCCAATTTTTCTTCTTTCCTCTTTCTAAATTCTTCTTTCTAGAATATAAGTTTCCTTTTATAACTCTGAAAAATAATAAAAAATAAATAAAAAATAAAATTAATAAATAATAATAACAAAATTTTGTAACAATTTTAAACTAATAAAAAGATATATTATATGTTTTTTTTTTATATTTTTTATTAATGATTTTGAACTGTACTCAAGAACTCTGCAAGGAGCTTGTGTCCTGTTAAGTGCACTCGCTCCACTTCAATTGGATTTCAGCAAAGTAATTGAAGCGGGAATTGTCCAAGACATCGACAGTAGTTAGGAAACACTATTGCAAAGTGCAAAGTCATTTTTAGAATTTGACCGCTGGGTTTCATGCTAGGCTCTTAACTGCAGCTTGTTTTACACACGTTCTACAATATATATATTTTGATAATCAAGCGTAAACTACGTCTTTCTCTCTCTCTTTTATTATTATTATCATTTTTTTAATTTTAGACTATTAAATTTTCGAAGGTTCGCTGAACTAACAATCAAAGTTTAGTTTAACAACCGAGATGCTAATTTGTCGAACCAGATTTTCTTAATTTAAATAGTTAACAGTTATCGCTAGTGAAGCCATATTATATATCTAATTTTATCAATCTGTTCTGCATATTTTAAAACATTATACTATACTAAGCAGGAAATATATATTTTATATATATATATAATTATGTATAATTGGATAAATACACCCAAAATTATTAAATTATTATTTTTTTATTTATTTACATTTTTTTTAATCAAATATTTATTTAAAATTTAGAATATTAGTAATAGTATATATTAAAAATAATTTTATTTTATAAATAAAAAGATTAAAATGATTAAAAATTAATATTTAAAAATAATGTAAATTCGTATCAAAGAAAAATATAAAATGGATTATATATTAAGAATTTTAAAAATTTCACCGTCTCTCTCATATTTTTCAGTTTCAGCATTTGCTTATATCTTAAATCACACAAAACTTCTAAAAATAGTAGACAATCAGTAAGTTTTTCCAAACATTTATTTAGAAAATGTAAACAATCGAGTCAAAACGTCATGGTTATTATTTTTTTTCCATTTAAAAATAAGAAGAATCGCGATGATTTCCTAACGATTTATGAATTCGGACGATAAAATATTATTATTTTATAAATGAGACTGTCTATTTAAAGGCAATAAATCATCTTTAAATATCATACTCAATCATATGCCCAATTTTTTTATTTTTTATTTCTTATTTTTGTTATTTCTCATAACAAACAATTGAAAATTTTATGAGCGTTTTTAAAAACAGGATATCAATATTTTAAAAAGACGTGAGAAAGATTTGTAGAGACTTTTTTTTTTTGTTATCAAAAGTAGAATTTTCTCTATAGGGAATATCTACGGTTGTCAGTTCGAGAAGGATGATGTCTTTATTTTTTTTTTCTTGACGGCGAATTTTCGGAATAACTTTTCTTTTGGATAGAATTACAAAACAAACTTTAAAGTTTCGCAACAATAACTTTTAAAAATATTTATAAGTTTTCGAAAATTGTAAAAAAAAAAAACTAAAAGAAAAATATGTGTAGAATCTCTAGATAATATCAATAAAAATATCACTTTTAAACATCATTTTTATTCACATATTTTATTTTAAAATTATTTAAGATTATTTTCACAATTTTTAATGCGCATTTGGATTCTTGTGTTACGAATTAATGTTACGTATTAACATGCATACGAAAACATAACAGAAAATATTAATGATTTAAAATATTATAATTTTTTTCAGTAGAAAAAAAATGACGTATATTTATGCATTATAAATATGAAATTTTTTATTTTTATATTCTCTATACATTTTCTCGGAATATTTAAAAATAGCATCTTATGCATCCAGCACAAAATCTGCATACAAACGAAAAAAAATCTACTTAAAAAATTTTATTTTGTTTATAAAATTAAAATAATCTTTAGAACAATTTTTATATTTTATAAATACAAAGATAATTTTAAAAATTTCTCCAGGAATTAATTAAAATCCGTATAAAATAAACTTAGAAGAGCGGATAAACTAAATGAAAACAGGAACAGTAATATTGATACAAGATGGAGAACGTAGTCGAATTAATTAAAATTTTAATCAAAAATATAAAGCTGCTATATTTTTTTTTTTTTTATAAATATATTTCTATAATATTTTCTCGAAAGTTTTAGTTCTACAATATATTTATAATAATAACTAGTAAGAGAGAGTTGCCATTATTCTTCTGAACGTAATTCCCCATTTTATATAATTCTAACATAAATAATAAAACTTTTTCTCATAAAAGAATATATATATATATATATATTTTTTTTTTATTTTTCTGAGCGAGATCCAAACAATGTGATGCATTTTTTAAAAACTTTATTTCTACAAAAACCTATTTAAAAAAATGTCCAAGAAAGAAAATGAAATATTGCTATTGGAAAAATGTTTACAAATTAAATTCAAGATAAATTGGATTAAAAAATAAATAAAAAAAAATTGGATTGGATTTGCCTGAATCGATGAAGTTGCCATTTTGATACAGAAAATTATGAGAAATTTATCTTTTTATTTAATTAAGAGAACTGAGTCACGTTAATCATTTAAAGTTGGCAAACAGAACTTGTTTTCATTTTATATCTATATATATAAAGGGGGAATATAATTACAACTTAATTTTATCCAATTTTCGAAACTGTGTTCCTCCTCTCACGCTAAAATATGTTTGCCAAAAATTTCCCCGGAACATTAATTATTAATAGAATAATTAATTTGTTTTATTAATGACTTCTTATTAAAGTAAACTCATCTTGATGTAGTAGTTGTTGCTATCGATAATGCCTCTCTCTAATAAAGAATTCTGCGGTAACAGAAGGATGATATTCCTGAATGTTACAACAGTTCATTCATGTGATTAATTAAGCGATCATCACAATATTCATTAGCCTAAAAATAATTTGTATTTTTAGCATTACCGATTTTTCCTATTTATATTTCTGTATTAATATTTTTATTCCCCTTTAACATTTATCTTCAAAATTATCCGATTCATCGTCCTTTTCAAATTAATTAATAAGATATTAAATGAAATGCATTATAATAATTACACTAGATTATCTAAATTTATCTACTTAGAAGCTTTCTATATAAATAAATATATTTCATACTTTAATCAGCTAATTAAAATTTTAATTTAAAGTGCTTTAACATTAAATTATTTCGAAAATTTGTATAATTTTGTATATAGTATGTATTACATTGTTAAGAGAATCCAATGAAAATTCCACACACAGCTAGAGATCAATTTTCTCATCAATTGAGCAATATCTCTTAAAGAATTATTAAGTAAAATTGTTGTTTTAGACGTAGACGTAACAAATAAGGATTTAGGAAGTTTATAGCAGCGATTATCTGATTTTATCCCCATTATCTTTATTCGTTTTACAATAATATCTTCTTCCATTTACGACATAAAACGTCTAGAATCGTATTTTATACTGGATTTACATCTCTCTCTCTCTCTCTTTTTTTACAGTAGATAAATTAGCGAAATAATCGTATATATACCTAAATATTTTTCAGATAATTTTAGCAATCGATTAATATTCCAATTTTGGAGTAATTTTAAGATGAATTTCTACAATATATACCGAATAATAATAATGTAATTTAGTTACCTGAGGTAGTTAACTTAAAGATAGTCCAGTTAACAAAGATTAATTAGATAAATTTCCATCATTTAAATTAGAAAATTTAACTTCTATATAATTCCACACGAAT
Organism: Androctonus mauritanicus; assembly: GCA_011317285.2. NCBI lineage: Eukaryota > Metazoa > Arthropoda > Arachnida > Scorpiones > Buthidae > Androctonus > Androctonus mauritanicus. The sequence goes on along the minus strand of WUQG02282052.1, from coordinate 4,879 downwards.
AGTGGAAATTCATTTCCTTAAAAATATTTAATTTAATTTATTAATGCAGTTTTAATTATCTAAGAAAAATTTTTTATGCATATTATTATTTATTTTATAATTAACTTTGGATAATTTATAAATGAAGAAGAATTTTAACTAAAATTCTGTCGAATATTTATCTTAACCAGATTTGTCTTTAATAAATGATGGGAAACATTAAAATTTTGAACAGTTTTAAACAATTTGTGATCAATACAATTCAAAAATGCGTTTTTCTAGCGATATTATAAATTTATATCATTATTAATAATGAATACTATATATATATATATATATATTTTATCTCTTGTTTATCTTGTTATCTAGGTAAGTTTTTCGCGAATCCCATGCAATAAATTAATTTTCTTCTGGAAGGAAACTTAATGAATCCGAGCGTAAGTTAAGTCTTTTGTTTTTGTTTATTGCAGGAGTATGTGTAGAGGGACAAAATAAAATTTGTCTCTGGTGTATTGACTAGGGAAGGAAAAAAAAAATGGACATAAAAGTTTCATTGTGATCTGTACTGATTCGTTCTCTTGCCAAAAAGAAAATTTATGATATTTTTGGTAGTAAAAAAATTGAAAACAAATCAATAAAACGAAAATTTGCCAAGAATTTTTTTATATATTCATTACTATAGGAAAAAAAAACAGCATGTAAATATTTTACAGTGTTCGACATATATATACGTGTGTATAGTCTATTAGCTAAGATTGCAAATGGAAATGTCTACAGAACTTATCTTAACACGAATCTAATTCTTTTGGCTGATAAAACATTAACATCGGAACAAACCAATTATTCCAGATCAAATTTACTTGTTACCACATATTTATTATTAAATCGTCTACATCTTCGAAGATATTGGTGCAATTTTAGTTACAAATCTTCTCCGAAAGCATACGATTAAAGACAGGCGATAAATTTACGTGCTATTGCAGTAACAAAAAGGACGCTAGTTTAAATTAATGGACAATGGCTCGTCACGTTTCAGAATAATACATTTAATTTTGTTTTTGCTTTGGATTAGGACAAATAATACGAGTGTGCGATTTTTGTTTATTACTCGAGTGATTAAAAACGATTAATTTAAATTAATCGGCGAAAGAATCGCGCGCGTGACAATACAATTCGATTAGATTAACTCGTACGACAGTGTCGTAAGAGCAATTTGTACGCATCTAACGATTCTAACGAGATTATTCAAACTTTGCAATTTAACGAAAATAGGAGGAAAAAAAAAACAGGAAGAAATAATAATAATAATATATATCTATATATATAACGATTACGAAAATCAATAAAAGTAAATTAGCTTCAAAGATATTATTAACTTATTGAAAAAAAAAAGAAGCGAGAATATGTTTTAAGTTGGTTTCTATAGAAACAGTCTAGGTAGAAGGACTGATTGCTTTTATTGTGTTGCTAAGCAACATTCAGCCATTGACCCTCTATCTCATTATTAGTTACTAATGGGAGGATTTAAGTTTAAGAAGTAAAGGTTTAAATTTATTAAAGAACAGTTAATGTATTTATTTAACAATGGAAAGAATCCATTAAAAGTGCTTTAACCTTGTAATCGAATTAAGAAAATTAAGAAAAACAATAAACAATACTACGAACTTACTTTTTTTTCTTTTAAGTTCGAAAGATCACACGAGTATCTCTCTCTCTCTCTCTCTCTCTCTAAGATCCATTTAAAAAAAGATCACAATTTTTAACTTTTTTTTTTTTTTTTCAATTTTTTGATGCGAAAAATGGGTTTACTTAACTTTTTATTCGAACGAAAAGTTAAAAAAAATTTAAGTAAATTAATTTATAATGCATTACTGTACTTAGAAAAACGTAGTAAAGATATAACTATTTGCATATTTAATTGAAAATATTCTCAATCTTTGACATTTATTTAGATAAAACAGAAAAATCTTTTTAATGCAATGTAACAAAATAATACCGCTTTAATAACAATAATAATAAATTTAATTTAATTTATAAAATTTTTTTCTTTAAACGTTAATAATAAAATAACAATATATATTAATTAAAATAGGTTTTGTATGAAAAATATATTTTTTTTATTAATAATTATCTACATTTATCTTTTATAAAGTTTGGATAATCATTCATTGCAATTAGAGATAAGTGATTTATAGAATCTTTTAATGCGATTGACTGATTTGTTCCTGGATAATGATGCTAATTTAAATGTATTTAGTACCAAGAACAACATGCTTTGGATAATTGAACAGTTTCGATCGAACGCATTCAAATCCTAAACTGCTACATGTCCTCTTACATTAAGATGATCCTAAATGCAATTTCCGGGTATTTTTGAGTAAACAACTGTGTATAATTTTATATATATATATTGCACATAAATTTTATCTTAAGTAAAAATTTGTTTAGTATCAAATTATGTTTGCAAAGTTAAATAATAAAAAAAAGTATTGTTAACACTTTAACACACACACACACATAAAAAAAAAACATTGGAGATAAAAGGATACTTTAGTTTTTTTCTTTAGCAAATTAATTAATTTTTGATATTTTTGAGATAAACTTGGCAAGTTTTGTCGTCGGAAAATTTTTCTTTCAGCATTCTTTTTAGAAATACAGTAATTCAGTCTTTCATCATTCTTTCGAGTGTACTTGAAAGGAAAAAAAAATCGTTACCTTTGTCAAATATATTGATAAAGATTTTGACAAAATGACAATGTTTTTTTTTCTTTATTATTTTACGGAGATGTTTGCACGAAAACCGAAAAACGATTCTTTAACATATTTATAACTTTCGTGTACCAAATTTAAACATGCCTATGAAAGCTGCAATGTAGTGCTATTTATAGAGGCTTTGTTTGACTACTGCTATTAACATTAAAAATCGACTTTTAGTACTATTCCTGAAACGGGAAATCAATAACTCTTTATGATGCAAGAATTTCTCTCCTTCCTTTTTTTACAGTGTAACTTTTTCCCCAGAAATACTTTCTTTTTTTCCTTCTTTTTCCCTTTGCAATTATATAAGAAATACTTGAGTTTGGATTAACTTCAGTGTAATCTTATCTAATAGGCTTATTTCTACCATGGTTATTATGGAAAAAAAAGGTGTCTTTGAGTGTATCGACCTTGCTAACTCCCAGAAGCAAGAATTTTTCCAGAACTTTCACTAAAAAAAGTTTATATCGATAGTTGCTCTTAAAAGTTTGCTCGTTTCAGTTAAGTAGAATATCTGGTAGTATTAAGTACGTTCTTTATCCGTATATATATATATTTTTATTTTCTCCGAGTTAATAAATCAGTAAATTTATTTTATTATGACTTTACTATCTTCCAGTTTCCGACAATAAGCCATAAAACTTTTTGTTAGTGCCTTATAGTGCGATATTGTCTATTAACTTCGCTATTTGTCTGTCCATCTGTATATAGGCCTACAACAACTCCGCCGTGGCCGAGTTTTGATGAAATTCCATTATGTTTCTCAATGAAATCCATTGAAATATTATCAAAAAATTAAAGAATTATTTTTAAAAAAATGCTAAATATCTGAACTGAAATGAACGTCTGCATTGTATCTCTTGTAAAATCAAATAAATATTCATGGTTTGAATTGGCGTATGTTATTGAAGATATGCAAATCATATTAAGCATATAACGGACTAAATATTATTAGAGTAAGTAGCAATTGGAGAAAATTTGATACGGTTTATGATTGATGTACTGTATATGAATACGATGATGCACTGGCATATATATATATATATAAGTCTACAAATATTTAAAATAATTTCTCGCCATTATTCTAATTACAAAGCAATTTGAGACCTAACCGATTGATAAAATATCGTGCAGTAAGCAGACATTTGACCATTTTCGTGATGACCAGACTCACGAATCGATCTACGGATCCATTCAACTTGAAGTCGCAATTTTTTGCCATCGGTTGATAACCTTCTCCAAGTAAGTTTTCATGGACTGTGTCTAACGCAGATGTTTCAGAAAGGAGAAAATTACATCCCACGATGTAGCTATTTCAGTCTTCTCTTCTGTTAATTACTTCTGCATAAATATTTTTTCATATTTATATTATTATTATACTGAAAAGAATAAATTTTACGGAAAGCTTTTCAGTTTAAAATTTTCACGATATTCAATTTTATATTTGTATAAACAATTAGAATAATAGACTGTAACCGTATATAAAATTCGGATGTCACATTTATTATTAAACTACTTAAATTTACGAGACAATTTATATCGAATTTTGTACAGCAATATCTTTGTAATTATCAGTTTGCATGCGATCGCTTATGAAGGTTACAAACACCAAAAATTTTGCTAAAATTTATTTTAAAAATTCTAAAATAAATTTGTTATTTGTGGAGAGTTCTGCATCGATCATAGTTAATGAAGAATCAGATTTTTCTCAATATAAGAATAATAACAAATATCCAATTTTTTCAATGCGAAAATTTTAATAAATAGCAATAATTTTATCTCTCTTTTTTTCCAATACGGAAATCATCTCATTACTTAAATGAATTTTAATGCTATTCCCATTAATTTTATGGGTAATTTATCGTGTATCGACATCATAAATTTTTACATTGATAAGTTAAAGATAGATAAATTATTATTTCAGAAATTTCGATAAAATTAATTATATTTATTATTAAAATTGTTATTACAGGTATTCCTGGTATAACACGATAGATAGATTCCTAAAAAAATACCGTGTCGTGTGAAACCGTGTTATATGAGACCTGGAGCCAATACAAAAAAGGGAGTTACGTTCCAAAACCAATTAAAAACAAATAACTTTCTTTAATTCCACATAAGAAATTTAATTTTTATTAAGAAT
>WUQG02281941.1:1487-17735 GCA_011317285.2 Androctonus mauritanicus | reverse complement strand
CAGGTAGTCGTTGCTCATTCTTACAACACTTACTCTAATCCCAAGTAGAAGTCATCTTCTCATCTGTTATCCCCCAGGAGTAATTAAATTTTATCTCCTAACTATACGTCTTTTAATTGCCTGAGTTTCGTTTAAATACTCAAGAGGATGTTGATAAGCGATGTTGGCTAGAATCGCCTTTCATTGATAGATATCCGGCACACATATTCTCCTGGAAGTCCAAGGATCAGGCGCGTCACACGCTTTAAAAGCCAGAAATTCAAACCGGTCTGAGAAAAGGACCCTCTTTTGTCCAGGGAATTTAAAGAATGTGAAGTGTTGCTTCCAACTTTTACTGGCCGGGAGGAGTGGGTGACGTCATTTCCGGCACATCCGTCACGTGATCGCCAGGTAATTGAAGTCCAGAGTAGTGGAAGGTGGCACTTTTTTCACTTCCTTTCCAAAGTCGACATTTTTGGTGTCCCGGGGCCAAATAAAACTTCAGATAGGAATTTTACAAATTCTCTCAAACGTTCCAAACGACAGCGAAAACGAAGAAAGACGAAAGATTAATTGTTTCTCTTCGTCTCCGATCACAGCATAGAGTTATCCGAGATCCCTTCGGGGTAAGGTTCCCCTTCCTGAGAGAACGTAGCTTTAGCGAGATGTTTGTAGGGGACGGGAGAACTGAAGTAAAAGGTATTCTCCCCTTAATATCTGGAGGCAGACTTTTCTCAAAAGATGGATCGAAATTTAAGCGATTTGCAAATATCTGTAGGGTTTCGCTCCGCTAGGCAGAAAAACTCCTGCCTTTTCGGAAGGTGGGGGAGGGTCTTGCGTGATAAATGACAAGACGGAGAAGCGGTCGATCCAGTCGCTGCCTCAGTCTAGCAATTCCTCCCAGTCCGCTACATATGGTGCAAACATTGTTCACTTGACTTGTCGTCAGTTTTCACGCGAGTTCTTTTTTTTCTCTCTCCTCTTTTTCTTTCCTTTTTCTCTCCTTTTCCGGCTTTCCACTGACACCTTCTTCCACTGACTATCTGCACAGAACCATCATCAAATCAGTCGTGAAATTGCAGAATTCGGTTTTCCGGCTTCGTGGAGAGACAGTAAGTTTTGATGCATCGGTCTTTCTTGCCTTTTACTCCAGTTGTTCGCCCTTCTGACAACAGGTTGAAGCGAAAAATCACAAAAAAAAACCTCTAACTCTCTCTCTCTCTCTCTCTCTCTCTAGCCGAAAAAATAATTAATTATTATTATTTTTTTTTTCCTCGCCCCTTAAAAAATTATTGTTGTTGGAATTTTTAATAATTAATCGACATTAAGTTTACGTTTTAAATGATAAAAATCAATCTCGTGCAGTAGATAAATGAGAATTAATTAGCGCTAATTAGTGATATATGATAAGTTCATTTTTACTTTTAAATTCAATAATTATCTTTAATAACGTGATTATTAAAATTTAAGATGATAATACGGTAAAGTTCATGTTATGCGTATATAAGGCGATAGAAAAATGGAGGATTTACCAAGCGGAGTTTATAAAAATAGGAAATATTTTAATAGATATTTAGTAATATGTTTAACAAGAAATAAAGCAGGATTTTAGTAGAAAGTGTCTTAAAAAGAATGAAAACCACTTTCCACTTCACATACGGCTTCGATTTCACGCTTCTAAAATTCCAGGTCGCACATATTTTATGGTTGACCAAGTTAACACTGGAGTGCACAGCAGTGCATTGCTCAGCAGTGCAGCCAGACATTAACCTAGGCACGTTCGGTTCCCATCTTCTGCGTGTGTGCCGCTAATGTTTGGAAGCCAACCTTCAACTCTTGAGTTTTAGTCTAAGCGATAGTAAAATACAAATGCAAATACCGATGATCATCGTAAATACAAATTACAAGTTCCCGGCTAAGCAAAGAGGAGATCGCATACCCAGAAAAACGCTTCCTCGTATTCAATGTGCCACCGCCTGTCTGTGATTTAGATCCACTATAACTGTGGCTTGGTGAGTAGCTGGTTCTCTCTCCCCTTCCCAACCTTCTCCCCATCATATCCAACTCCTCATTACAACCCCATCTACTTCCAGCTTCATGCATTATGGATCGCTGTGTTTTAACGCCATGGTGTCTGTCTTTAACAAGAGCGAAAAACAGAAGCGCCGCCGTGTGTGAGTTGTTGCAGACAAAGTACAAAGTTACTTAGCCCTTTCTATCTCTCTCTCTCTCTCTTTCTGGCTTCTTCTTTTTTTTCTGCCCCTCCCGCAGCGTAGTTACTGCATCGTCCAGCAGGGGGCGACCCGTTGCAACTGCCATTAAGAGAAGGCGGTTAATCGGAGAAGGAATGGTGTGACGATTGCGGCTATTACTGCTCCAAATTTCATTCTCGTTGCGGCTAAAGCGCCCGTTTTTATTAAAATATATGCATGCAGTACGTAATGTTTGACTGCACAGTAATCCTGTTGATAGCATCCAATGATGAAACAGCTGTCGGCAGAGATTTCTCCATTCCTAGCGAAATGATTGCTTTTGTTATTTAAAAAATATTCTCTTTAAATCGATTGTAATCAAAAGTATTTCCTGCATTTTTAGAAAATTCTTGCTTAGCATAAAATTCCACTTAATGTGGCATATTTTATCCCATGCAAAAACACGCTGTTTTTCTTCCATCTGTGCTCTCTGTACTGCCTTCTCTAACTAAGCCATAGAAGAACAATTACCAGAGACAATATTTCGTGTGGATTAAAACGAGGATTCGCTTGACCACCGGATTATTGATATCAATACGAGTTAGGGGGTGTTTTTTTTTCTTTTCCCGCAGTCAAAGCTGCGCCATTCATCAACACGTCGTCACGCGAGAAGAAAAATGAAACCCCTAAGACTCATAACTAGAGTAGGAATGTCGTTTAGTAAGGAACAACCAATCGTTATTTTTCATTAAGTGATATTTCCTTTATTGATCTTGCGCATCGGGGGCGTTTATCTGTAGTGCGCGTGGTAGGGCAACCTTTAACAACAAGTGTTGAACCAACAATGAAATGAAAGAACCATAAACAACTAAGAATTGGATGAGGAAGTCAACAAAAGCCATTCACTTTGCCGGTTGTGAATTTGATAGGAACAATATTACTTGAGAATAAAGCTCTTTTACACCGCACCAGTCCTCGGAGATTAGCGTCTGTTCCGGCAGATGGTTCGCACAGCCGTTATCTAGTTTGCCACTCTGACTTTATCTGTTTACACAACTACGTTGTTTCCTTCTAGCTTCCAACTCCCATGTGTCTCAGACGTACGTCAAACCACTGATTTTCCATCTTTATAAATTGTGTACGCGTTGCTTGATTTGCCCAAGAGTGGTAGACATCGTTAACCTTCCGTTTTCTTACGTACCACGGTGGTTTTTCTTGCCCCCCAGTCGAAGATCTCCAAGAAACTTTTATTCGTTCGATAAATCTGTTTGTCTGGGCAATTACATGGTAATTATTACCGTTTAAACTGTGAGAAACTCGGTGCGATTGTCACTGTGGAGCAAAATGCATTTGTCACAGCATCGCGGCATAATGATGTCACTCTTATGTGATGAGCATCGAGGGGATTGGAGAGCCAGTTATTACAAACGGACGCATTAATTAAAGCTATGACATCTCCATGACTACGGGTCAGAAATGCGGTGGACTTTGGTCGGTACTGATACCACCGATAATAGTCATCACGCTTACTGAATTAGTCTCACGGTCTCTTAAGATTTTGTTTATTCTATTAAATATATATATGTATGTATATATAACGACGGGAAGTGGAGTAAATTGGTTTAGGCATCATCCTCAATTCAGATCCAACAAGTCTGTTGTGCAATAATCCAACTCGACCTTTCAACTTTCAACGACCATAGTTTCCTAATTTCGTATTCAGTTCGTTCTCTGGTCGATGTAATTAGGGAATGATACCCCAGGTAGTGTCCAGAACGGTACCAGACATACTCAGCGGGAGAAGATGAGAGGGGGATGTAGAAGCATTCACCAACAACAACTCGAGATGTTCTATCCCCGACTCAGTGAAGACAGTAGTGGTTCGACGTCAGTACCTCTCATTAATCAATGTCAATTTGACTGCTTCCATCCCCTTTCAAACCCGCCCTTCTGTTTTATCCTCTAAAATGCCAATGACATTCGCCACTTCATATAGGACACCTTGCAGTTCTGCCTTTCACTTAAATCCCACCCATGAAGACTTAAAAGCGCTGCATTTTCATACTTTCTTCTAGTCTATAGTTTGTTTCGAACGGCGCGCTAAAACATTAAATAAACCACACACACACACACACACACAAGTAAATAATTACAAATCGTACAAATGGCTTTTCGATAGTGAAAAAATATTTGGAGAGATGAAAAGCTATAGCAGGATCGCTCTGCCTTCTTTGTATGCTCATTCCTGTCTGTCTCTCTCAGTTCTCTTTTCCGTTTTGCCCTTCTATGCGTGCGAATGTCAACAATACTAAGCTTCCATGTCCGATACGCCGGGATAAGATCGTAAAACTAGCAACTACAATAGCTCTTTCTATTCCAACCCCGGGTTGAAATTCTCCAGCCTAAACTGTGGGAAACAGTTCTATGTGGTCTCTTTTCTACAAAAGGACCTTCAACTATTCCTCACTATTATCCCTCTTGATTAAATATTTTTTTAAATTAAATAGAAATCTTCACAACTTTCCTTTTTACAGTACTCTTTCAAAAACGTTTGAAAAAAGAGAAAAGATCCAGACGCAGAGTGCAGGATCAATTAGAATCAGAGATGAAGAAACGGTCTCAGTACGAGGATGCTCTAAGGACAAGTTCTGCAGAAACTCTTCGTCTTTTGAACGGTATGCCTTTCATTATTTATTTATTTAAACTGCACATAAATTAATAACAGAAACCACAAAAAAAAATCCTTTTTTTTTCTTCTTCTTTTTATTATTTACAACCTCATCTTTCGTAAACAATTTTTGGAATTTATGCAGTAATTAAGGTCCTTTTAATTCGGAGTTGCCGTTATTCTTCATTTTCGACCTATCAATTAGACGTTTCCTGTTTCATGCCAGCATCTGAACTATCAAAGTGATCCCACCATGACACATATTCGCATAAATTGCTATTATTTTTTATCTACTACTTCCTCAATAAGCATAAAATATTCATAAGCTTCTTTTATGCCTTCTCTCTCTCCTTCGACACTCTTATTTTTAGACAACTGACGATTCAGTTCGAGTGCAATGACGAATTCTATCGTTAGATCGAGTGACGTGGCAATAAAAATTATTAAGTGCGTGACGATTCGGTAAAGAATTCGACACTAAACTCTTTTTTTTGCCTCGGCAGATTTTGGAGATTAATAAAAAAAAGAAAGAAAAATATAGAAATTTTCTTCTGCCAGATTAAGACGAATAAAATGATGGAAAAATACTTAAAAATTAAAAAAAAATAAATATTCTAATGGCGAATTTTATTTATTATTATTATTATTATTATCGATAGTTAAAGTAAGTAACACAAATGTTGTTGTCTTACCATCCTCCCACCTGATGAGAAAGGAATTAAAGAAGATAGGATGGTATGAATGCATCAATTATAATCCTATTACGTCTTGTCCGATGACTCCTTTCACTTCTCTCAACATTAATGACTCTCAGAAAAATTAATTTCTCAGACTAGTTTCAAAAAAAAAAAAAAGGACGCTGAAAAGGGTGAGAAACAAAAAACTTCAAAAAGTATGAGGCTGAAAACGTGTTTATCTTTCAGTAGCAGGTAAGTTAAAAAGAATAGGATTGCTTGATAGAAGAAAACCCAAGTTTTTTCAACGTCTAGTTTTCGGTTCCTTTGTTTCCAGTGATTGGAATGATCTGAGTTATACGGTGGCTGACGGTGAATTCATAGTTTTTGATTCGGTTGTAACGTCTTGCGAATTTATTATACAGAGATGTGCACTTAAGAGAATGATTGACCCATTAATCTGCCGATTGTTTGCACCGAACTAAGAAAAAAAAAAAAAAAAAACTAGAGAATAAACGAACGGATGGCGATTACTCAAATTGATTACAATGGTTTGAGCGCACTCTCTTCTGGGATTTTTAGATAATCCGGATATAATATTTTGGTTTATCTACCGCGTTAATCCATTTATTTGACTGGCACGCTTTCAGTTTTTATCCGATTTGGTCTCTTTCGTATCAAGATATAAGGATGCGAGAGAAACTTATGGCTTCGTCATTAATAGGACAGGAATCAATTGGTAAAGGCATGGAAGAAAATAGAATGGGCGCTTTGCCAATGACTCTCTCTCTCTCCTTCTTTTATGCAACGTCGTTAAGGAGAGAAGTGGGGATGGAGGAATACGGTTGTTAAAAAGACACCAACCACTTCTCTGGTCTTCGGCTGATTAATGCGTTGCTGTTATTCCGCAGCACGGTCGTCTCTGTTCGCCCTCTATATGCTTATATATGCATACAGCTCTTTACTGTTTCACATACACCACAAAGTACATTCGAACAAGGATCTACATAAGGAATCGATTTCTCATTCTTAATTGGGAAATTTAATATACCTTTAAGTGCCTTACTAATGGATTGGTCGAACCAAACTTTTCAGAAATTTAAGTGTGCCAAAAGCGTCCGTCTTAACTAAGAAACAGACAATGGTTCCAAAGTCTTAGTAATAATAGGCGAAAAATAAAAGATTCTCTTTAAAGAATTGAAAGTTTACTGTTCGCGCAGTTTCAACGAATTTTAAAAGATTTTCGGCAGTTCCTCTTACTCTCTTTGGTGGAAAGTTTTCAATTACTTCAGCTCGTAATCTGTTTGAGAAAATGCGTAACTTTAAGCCGTAACTGCTGTTGAAGAAATCGAAATTTAACATAGGTTCGGAGTTCTTCCAAGATAAAAAAAAAAAAAAAACCAATGTTAAGTTTTCTTCCGAAGTGTTATCATTGTGTGTGTTTCTCTGGCAATAAAAACGAAATCAAAGCCTAGCTAACCCACTCTTCATTGTAGGAAAAGGCACATTAAGTTCGACCCTTTCTACAGGAGAGAACTCGTTTGACTAGTTATTGAAAGAGGAAATGGATAGAGCCTCGTAACTACATACAGATTTGCGTAATGGTGTATTATGGAAATCGTCCACGTCTAAATTCATGTATTTTGTGAAACTGTCTTCTCGTTTTCCTTTAATAACCACCGCTACCCGCGTGTTAAGAGAATTGGTTAATACTCCATACTAAAGTGTCGAAATTGAGACTTTTTTTTTTTCCTTTTTATATTTATTCTTTAAGTTGTTTCAATAAACGGATATAAAATAAGAATGTATAAAGTTTAACTTGTAATCAGTTCAGGTCGCTACACTCCCACTTTAGACGTCAAACAAATGATTAGTGTTTAAGCTTTATGGCCTCCAAATGGTTTCTCTATTCTTTCTTTAATAAATAGTGGACTACGTCGGACTAAATTATTACGCATTTGTAGTTTCCTAAAGTTCATATTGATGTCATAATTTCATCTAATAAATCTCTACATCACGTGTGTAACACGTATAAACTAACGTCTTTCTTTCTTTCTTTTTTTTCCCCCCCGCTCTTCTCCACCGTAGAATATTTATTTACAGTTTAAAAAAAACAACAAAAAACGTTAATTGCGAATGAAATAAATAAAAATAATAAACATCGATCGAACCAAAAATAAGTTTTAATCTTTAAAAGTTTGCATTAAAAATTAAGTGTCGTAACTTTGATTAATAAAAGAATCCAAAATTAAATCCGGAGCTAAAGGCTATTTATAGTTGCATTTTAATAAAATTAATATACAAAAAAAACGAAAAAAAGCTTGATTTTGGGCTTAAGTGGTTTCATTGTCGAGTGCTCTTACCAGCTAACCACTCAGAAGAGTTAAGAAATTCCTTTTTTTTTTTGCCTTCAGAAAGAAACATTTATCCGATAAAAAACATTCTGGTAGGGTGCTGTCATAAATACGTGAAGACCTCGATGGATGTTGTTGTTTTAATTATGATAAGTTTTCTAGGAACTAATTTATAGATCTAACTTTAAAAAAACGACTTTAATCTATTTTTATCAATTAATACATCTTCCGAGAAAGGATACGTTTGCTAGTTTCTTTTAATTGCATAATAACCTCAGACCTATTTTTTTTTTTTTTTTTGAGACAAAGTGAGGCTGGTTGGTCGACTAACTCGATTTACTAATGATTGTGCCCAGTAATCTTCTTTAACAAGAAATACTTTAGATGGTTCTGGCTGGCATCGCGTTAATATTGGTAATAACGATAATATTATCGGTTGAGTTCTAAATCTTTTTTTTTAGCTTATTTTCATTAAGGTGGCAATTTAGCGACGAGTCAGAGATAGATCCGTCTTTCTCTGAACATAAAGTAAAATCTGTCTTAAGCATCTGTCAGTAAATCATTGCTATCAGAAGTAGAAAACAAAACAAGACTAGAACGAAGCATCCGCCCTGCCACCGTCATTAACCAAGTTCTCTTTTTTTTTTTCTTGTCTAATTCACAGAATCTTTGGCTCAAGAATTGGAGAGGGAGAGAGCCTCCAGGCCAGAGAACGAACACAAGATGCAAGGTGAGTTTGACCAAACCCCACCCACTTTTTATTGCTTCAAACCCCGAGGGAGAGGGTAACGTTAGTAGAAACTTTTTGGGCGGGTTGGCCAGCCAAGTCTAAGTACTTGTACACATCTTAAAAACAACAGTTTCGAGAAGCAGGTTGGCCGTGGAAGTAAAACTTAATGAGGTGGGTAAATGGACACAACAATACATTAAAGTCTGATTTTTACGACTGTCTGTAAAAGTCTGACAAAGGAAACTGACCCTGTAGTGTTACATTCTCTAGTTTGCTAAGAAAGTCCCCCTGCTGCTCGATACAGGTCTTTATTAAGTCGAAATTCTATATAAACCCGCATATTTATTAAAGTATCTCTATTCTCTTACGGTGTTTTTTTTTCCCCCTTCTTGTTCTTTACGAGAAAGAAAAATGTTTGCTTTAATAAAGCATTTCCCACGATTGGCATCGATTAAACTTTTTTTCATTTTTTTAATGCATTAAGTTGCAAATAGATGAAATGTTACTTGACAACAATCTTAAATGATGTGAGAAAGGATGAGAAAGGACAATGTTTATAACTTTCTATTGGATCAAACCCTCTTGGGGAATAAAAGGGTTTCAATAGAAATTGGGAGGGACATTTTTTAGAGGTTCGCTTCGACATAATAAATTGTTGCGAGTCGTCTCTTTAGATACAAGCTCAGTCAAGCACAACTTGATCAGTCAATAGAAATTGAATGTTGTCTTTCCAGTAAAAGTCCTACTTTTACAAAGCAGCTCAGTGCGATGAGGTCATTGACATCTCTTGTTCCTTCTTGTCTTTGGTGCCTGAATTTACCCTGTCACCCGATAAGTGACATTAATTAAAGTCTTCTTCGTCCAATATTGATATTAATTAGTTTTCCTCCTGTTGCCTCTTACATTGTCTTCTCACTTAATACTCACCTTTTTTTAATTCCTTGTTTTTTTTTCGATCTCGTTTACCTGAGAGTCAATCAAAAGAACTGCTATCGACTATACTTTTTTGTTGTTTTTATTAAATTTTACAGAATTATTTTCCAATCACATATCTTTGGCTCTCTCTGTAATGAGATTGTGTTTACTAAATTCTACTTCCCTGCAGTATATCGAAGTCGGGAATTGTCCGAGGTGCAATTTATTAAAAACTACCATATTTCGGTTCGATACTTCGATATAACGTAGCATAATGCGGACGATTCACGGTTATAAAAGCGATATTCGAAGGTGGTGTTAAGTAGACAGATTTGTTTAAAAAAAAATCTATGTGAAGTTCATATTGAGCGGTCGGTTTTGTAAAATTTTGTTTCTTCGAATGATACAAAAGAGAAAGAGAAAAGCAGCCAACAATAGAGTTGAAAAGAAAGTTTTTTAGACATTGAATGAAATACATAAATCAATATTCAGATATGACAACAATGAAGTCTATCTATGGCTTGGTAGTTCATTGTTTCTCTTGATGCAGCGTACGAAATTCATTTACTCCAACTTGTGCTTTTCAATCAAGCAGACAGCCTACACAATGCGTACAGGTACACACAAGAAGATGGGACACGGCAAAGCTTGTCATAAACATTGCTAATATTTACACAGTCACGTTTCCCCCTTATTGCCATAGTAACGTAGCTGGTGGGTCCTCTAGTGCAAGGCTGGAGCTTCTCACCTTCAGATGGGTTGGCCAGGATCGCACTCCCGGCACGTTCCCCTAACAGAACCGAAGACGAAAAGAAACTTTGCCTTCTCCTAGTCTAACTAGCTAACTAGTCGAGTGTGGTGTCCAGAGCTTTGGAAGCAAATGGGGGAAGCACGGAAGATTTACTGATACAAGTCCGGATTATAGTGGAGCGAATGAAGATGTTCCCGTTTACGACGCATCGTAAACCAACGCAAATTGCAATCAGGGTCGAAATACGACTTATGTACACCAGACTGCGTGTCAACCCCCCAAATCCTGAATACGTTGCCACGAATAATCGGGTAAACTTTGTTATTAAACAAGGAAACTTGTAAGACGTTTATGGTCGCAGATTTGTTTTATGTGTTGCCTTGGGAGTTGGTACAGCTGGTACCGCGATATAATACCGTGCCAATCACTAGCAATTAGCCCACCTTTCGAGTTAGTTTGACTCTGTCTCATTCTGTACATCCCAACGCCCCCTCTTTCTACAATACACAGACGACGACAGGAATTTTCGACTCCCCGATTTGTTTAACTTTATTGCATTTCGACGCTGTGACATGTTACAATTACAGCCACACTTTCCTTCCAACATTAGATTGCAGTAACCTCCCTTTAGCTCATGATGTATTAGCCAATAAATCGGAACCTCGAGTGTAAACAATACTGGTTAAATTCCAAATAGCTGGAAAGCATTTATTTCTCAGCAAAGTGGACGAGTCGCACCAAATGCCTTCGTTTCGCTTTAGAATATTTGTCCAAACTACACTAATTCTTTGATTAGATAATTGAAACGTAAGTTTATTTGTTCGCCCAGTAACATACGAGATCGGCAATTCCTTTTGCTCTCGCCTGCCAACACCCAAATGAACAATTGCCAATTAAAGAAATTAAACTGCAGAAGGATTCTGCCCAAACTTTCTGCATTATGGCCAATACAAACACTGGCAGATGAAGTAACATTTGACTGCAAATCGGGAGAATCTATAACGTCGCTATCGGCCATGTCAAAAACATGACGAGTGCCAGCAACATTTGCATAAGGATAAAATTTCGCCACCGATATCGGAAGAGGATCAACAAACATGGGAAGATCGATGCAGATAGCCGTCTTAAGATAGGCAAAAAGTAAAATTCCGAGACAGGATGTCTTAAAAATCATTTAAAATGATATCGGGTGGAAAGTTTGCTCTGAGGATGTTTGAATTGCACACTAGGGTCCCACCTTAATACTCGGTTTGTGTCTGCCAGAACGAGCAACAAAGAAGAGAACATGTGACTCACCTGAAAGATCACGAACTTTTATTTCGTTAGAAGGTACAATAGCATCAAAGAAAATAGGCTTATAATGCATCCCCTTCTTTGACTATCCATTGGGAGTGAGAGGAAACAAGCTGTTGGTACCAACCCCGTAACAAATTGATGATTGACCGACAAGAACCTGACCGCATCCTATACAAAGTTGGGTCCTCCTTTTGAAGTAAGAATAGCCGACTGCAATGAATTCATGTTAGCGAAGTCGCTTTTGTTGCTCAAATTAAATAAAAATGATTCATTTATGTCTAATGGAGCGAAAATTATTTGTTTAAGTAAATGGGCAAAGATTTGTACAGACGACTAACAATAAATCCTTTGAGGAAAGCCTAGTGTTACGATACTCGGCAGTTTAATCTACGTTGTTCTCTATTGTCGTTCTTGTTGTTTCCAAGTTCCGGTGAGGAACAAAAACATCACTACTTTATCCTGGAGGTACTTGCCAAAAAGGCGAAGACATCTACTTAATTATCCTCTTTCTTTGGCTGACTCTAGCACGTTGGCACACGTGCAATTCCTCTCCGAGCCCTTTTCCTCTCGCTCCCTCCGCTCTCTGTTACAAGCTAGAAAAAAGTCGAGTCCAGGTGTTTAATCGGTTCTTCCCGTTTCTTAGCGAAGTCAGTCCGATCTCTGAAAGGGGTGGCACAATGCGCAAAGGGAGACACTGTAAAGGTGTGGGTATGTCTGCTTCTGCTTCTTTTTCTGTTCCCCTCCCAATGGCAAGCCAACTCATTAATCACAGGACACAATGAAGAGATGGCCACGGACAATGAAGGAAGGGGGAAGATTGCAGGGAAAGGAAAGAAAAAACACCAAGGCATCGGGACATCGAAATTGTAATGCACATATCGCAAATGAGTGATGGCAAAAACTCCCCTTTTCGATCCACCTCTTCCGTCGGGATCCCTTAAATTAAGTCTGGGGACTCTGTTCAGACGAGTTAGAATAGTGTTTTGCAGATAAGAAAGTTTTCTATCCGTCATACATATTTACATGGATAGGCAATTCCGAGCGGAAGATAAAGATTCCTGGCTTGAATCGCCGTGTGGGCGATGAGGGGAGTCTTTGCCTCCAGGACGCACACCAAACGGGGGCTTCGAGGAAGTCACAAGTCATCAATCCAGTTCAATATATGGAGTGCATCGGTAACCTGACACGTGTTAAGGCCGTATTCAAATTAAGGCTGCTGCGAAAGAGATGACGAATGTAATAGGTGCGCCACTGTCGTCACCCTTTGCTGACTTCCGGGGCCCCGGGCCTTCTTTTTTCAACTCGACTCGCCACAGATAGGCCTCGGGGCTGCCGTAACAAATGACGCCGTCGTTAGCCAGAAAGGACAGTATATTTCTCTGCGCTGACAATCTCTTCTCTGCTGCAGTCATTAGGCGCAGAATTGATGGTCCACCTGTCCGCCATCTTTCCCGCGGAATTTTTCACTTTGGACAATTCTTCAGCTTCTCTCTTCTCTACCACAACTTAATATCCTTCCATTCCTCTCCTTCTCTCTCTCTCTCTCTCTCTCTCTCCTTCATTAACACTGCAAACAATCATCATCGTTACTTTTTATCTCTTTATTTATTCATCTCTATTCTGTTTCTATCCAGATTTATCTACTGCACTAGTTAAAAACCAATTAGAAAAATAATCCCTTATGCAAATTCTTTGTTTCTTCATTTAATTTGTTTATCGGCATCGTCTATTAATAGGCAAAATACAAAATAGCATCCACTTAGAGAGAGAGATTCTCTTTAATCTTCCACTCTGATCATTTAACTTTTAACATTTTACGTTTTTGCACTTTTTTAACTCCAACATACGTCCTTCTCATACTCGCTAAAGTCAATAAATAGCATTATTATTTTATCTTATTATTTTTCTATTCCGAAAGCTTTAATCTTCCAAGTGCCTGTTAATAATTTACCTTATTGCATTACCGACAAAAACCCCCGCATTAAAACTAGAAACAGGTAATTAAATTTTCTCCACCTCATTATATTATTTAACGTTTTGCATCTCGTTTTTTTTTTCGCTCTGATTATACTTAAGAGTTAGTCAAAATCTGTTTACCTTTTTCATCGGGGGTTTTATCTCTACCTATACATACGCCGTATGAACCAGAAAAAAAAATTGATTATAACTAGTAAACTAGTCGATTTATAACTCAAATATCGTGATAATTATGACGATTTTCGTGTTTTGCAGATTGTCCCATGTCGGTGTAGTGTGTGTGTGGATAGTACCAAGTCATTCTCACAACATTTCCAGCATCGTCCTGTCACAAGAGCAGCCTCTTCGAGAGAAACCATCAATATATATATATATACCACCACCAGGCTGGAGTATTTAGTGGCATCTCAGACACCTCCATATGTAGACATATCAAAAAAAAAAAGACTTAATCTTTCCAAGAAAAAAAAAACAACAAATTAAAAAAAAAAACTGTACCCATTTATCGATTGGAATATGTCAATCCTCATTACTTTATGTATTTGCAATTGCACACACGTCTCGAGATCGTCAAAAATTGAGAAAAAAAAAAATTTATGTATATCGACTAAAACTGAAGAAAGCAGTCAGGGTTCAATTCTATAATCTCTCTCCCCCCCGCACTTTCTAGGAGTCGACACATTGGAGAAGTTATATATATAAATATATATATATATATATATTAAAAAAAAGGAAGACCACATACCGCTTCGTAGTTGGTTTTTACTTCTCTATAGCTCACAGTTGTCCGGTACATATGTATATATATATATTATCTGTATTTGTGTATGTGTGTAGTATGTGCGTATTTGTTAATCTACTTATCTTCCCACCGCAGCAAGTTTTCCCAGCACTTTGCCGAAGAAGAAGAAAGAAAAAGGTATACATATCAGGATGGTTATATGAGATCTTTACAATGTATCATAGAAGCATTTACTTTAAAAAAAAAAAAAAAAAAGAGTATTCATTCCGCGGGCTACGATTGCCTAAATGTTATATAAACTCTTCTAACTGTGAAGAGTGTGTTAGTTTGTAAGATGAAGATATGAACTGTTTAAAGAGAGAAAAAAAAAACGAGAGAAAAAAACCCTTTTAATACTCTATATAGACTTTTAGAATGGAAGGAATGAAAGTTGTTGATCAATTTGAATTCGTTAAAAAGTTCCCAAGTTTCTAAAATTATGACGTGTTCTCTTGCATTTATTATAATTATTATTATTATTGTTGTTTTGATTTTTTTCATCTCTATACAGTTTTTCTAAAAATCGAATATCAAATTTTTGTTTGAAATGCTCAAACAAAACCAAAAACGAAGAAAATTTCTTTAGTCAAAAAATGCACAAGTTGGCCAAACTCAAGCTCTGAGTAATACTTAATTACATACGCTTTCGTAAGAAAAAACAAACTTTTATCTACTTAGTTTTGTTTTTTTTTTTTTTATATATAAAAAATTCTTTACTTAGTAAGGAATTTTTATGGTACATAGAAATGTAAATAAATTAGAAACGAGGGTCACTGGGTTGGATTGCGTTTTTGGTACGAGCCAGGGTATGTGTGTGTGTATACGTGTGTGCAAACTCTGCCCTGGATAGTTCGTCGAATGTCCAGAAGAGGGAACCGCCGAACGAGTGGAGGAACGAAGATTGTTATCTATGAGAATCGTAACAGAAAACACGAGCAAAAAAAAAAAATTAAAGAACTAGTTGGTTCTTATAAACTACACAGAGAGAAATAACTAGTACCATCCTAATTGCTGCCTTCAACCACTTTAAAAATACGGTACAAGGAATGAGCAGAATGGGACACACGACCCGACGGGTCACGTGGTCAACTCTGCTCCTTCCCCTTACAAAAAAAAAGAAGGTCTGGGTAACGGGAGGGAGAAATTTCTCAATTTTGTGGAAACCGGAACCTCGTCCTGGGCGCGTGCTTGTATCCAGGTGTGTAATTACAGTATTTGGAAAACCTAAGGCAATTTTCTTCCTCCTCTTTAGGCTGTTATGGAATCGAAAATCTTTTAAAGAAATTAATGGAATGTTGGACTGGTGCAAAGTATACTCAGAATTTTTTTTAAGTACGCCTACGGGCTTACTTTTATCCTCCCAGCAATGACAACAACCCGATGATCTTCTCTGAATCAAACGTGAAAACACACACAAAACAGCCAAAAAGCCGTTTATAAAAAACAAAAAAAAAAAAGAGTTTTTTAACTTTAAAAAAAAAGAAAAAAAACTTTTTCATATTTGATCGTTTCGATCGTATTTGATATCCTTTATCCTACGAAAAAAATAATAGGAAAAACAAAAAAAAAAAAAGTCAAGATTTCGATTCGGTTTGAAACCCTTTCACATGGCCTTAACTGAGTGCATGAAAAATTTTTTTTATTTTTTTCCCTATTTTATTTTACTCCCAAGTGCCAAGTTTTTAGTTTAAAACAATATTTAAGAAAAAATAAAAAATACGGAAATTTTTGTCAAAACTTAAAAAAAAAAAAATTTAAAAAAACAAAAAAAATTCTAGTTGGATGTTAAATCTGTTGTAGTTAAAAAAAATCCTCCCTACGCGTAAAAAAAAAAAAAAAAAAATTAAAAACCGCAAAATCGTGGATGTCCAATGTCATTTTTTAGGGGGTGTTTTTTGGTGTTAATACCAAGCTTGAATTCGGCCAAGCTT
>WUQG02281830.1:0-19718 GCA_011317285.2 Androctonus mauritanicus | reverse complement strand
GATGTGGTTTGTCAGGGGGAGAACACATTGGGAGAAAGTTTCCCTATAGTGTGTGTATGTAATAAATAAATAAATAAATAAATATTCCTAAAGAAAAAATTAAAAAAAAAGAAAATTGTTCTTTCTGACATCTATCAGGCAAGGTAAAAATATGTAATAATTAATTATCGACTAATCGAAAAAAAGTAAGATTATCAAAGAAAACAATATTGGTCTGTATAAATAAGTTTACTTTATGAGAGCTTTTAATAAAATTGTTTCTTAAATATATTTCTATATATCGTAAACTTGCCATTTGAGAAATAATCTAATATTGTATATTCAAAAAAATATCAAAAAATATTTAACATTATGATACAATTTAAATTTATAATTAACTATAAATTTAAACATTATATTAAAAATTATGACTCGTCAAAAGCTGAACACGAAACAAATATATCAAATAATAATGCAGTAAAGTATTGTTCCATTTAATGTACTATATTTAAAAAGATATAATTTATTATATATCTTTTACGATTTTTCTTAAGTGAACGGATAATAAAATCGATCTATGAGTTTTAAAAAAACGCTGCTTGGCATCTAAGCGATAAAAATTTGGCACCATCAAGTTTCTTTATGCAAATGACAGGAATTCTATATCTAATATTTAGATTGTGCTATGCCTTCATTTAGACATTTTTATAATGTTGAGTATCTTTTGTTCGCATTTTAAAGATATTGGTTTTTAAAATTACTCTTTATATAACTAATTCAAGCCTTATTATATACATTTAATTTAATGTTTCTAAGATTAAATGTTCTGAGATGATATCTGGGCGGTAGATTATTGACAGATAAATCATTTTGTTTAGGTATTATTTACGTTTTTTATTGGCAAGTATAGTTTTAAGAATTTTTGCAGTTATTTATGCAATAAACGATGACATATTCATATCTATAGCGAGAATAATCTAGATTCTTCTACAGTAAATAATATGGGATTCTTCTACAGGAAATGAAACTCTTACATCTTATAACTCTTAAAACATTTTCCTATTCATCTATAATACATTAATCATCCTTAAATATTACACATCTGGTAGAAGTATCAATAAATTAAACGAATTAAATTACATAAGAACAATACTAATGAATTTTTTAGTTTTAATTAGATTATTACTTTTTTCATAGACGACTGTTCATTGGAAATTATGATAAATGTAAATTTTCAGTTGAATTTTTTGATACATTTGCATCGAATAAATCTCACATGTTTATTTGAATGATTCACTATTAAATCTTTATTGACTAAAACAAAAACTGGAACAGAAGTTATGCATATTAATATATAATCTAATTTTTTCTCTTTTTGAAAATTCTTTGATGGATTTCGGTGCAATTTTTAAAAATAAGTTAGATAAGATTTAATCGTCATTCTGTCTATTTAGTAAATTGGTGAAAATTCTTCTCAATTTGAAAAAAAGGGAAATGGTTGCACTAAATACTGAAATCTTTTTTTTAAACTGAGCGAATATATTTCAACATTTAATGAAAACGTTTTAAAAATGATCGCAAAATTATTAAAATTTAATGAAAATATTTCAAAAATTAAAATAAATTTTTCGTCAATTAAGGAAAAGATTTCATAATTATGGCAAATACAGATTGTTTATTAGCAAATTAAATATGTGGTATATGAATTAAATTAAATATTCTATAGCTATGCCAAATTTAATTATAGGAAGATAGGGCGAGATGGTTCGGTTTTTAGAATTTCAATTATAAAATCATAAATATTTGCCCAAAAATATGTAAATTTTACTAAAGAGAATATCATTATAAATGAACATGTTGGTATTAAATAGTTACGCAATAATAAGATAAAAAAGAAACATTTATAACACCATATCAATTCAACTGTCTTACTCCAATAGTTTGCCATAATGATTTGACTGAAAAATTTTCACTTGAGAAAATAATTTGAATATAAAATTAACCATAATAACTTATTGCGAAATTATCACTCTAAAAAACAATATATTTTACTTTAAATAATATTTCTAATATCATTTGGCTACCAAAGTAAGATTTATTGATTTACTATTTGTAAACTTATATCATTGAAAACGAATAAATAACTTGTGAATCCTTTATGCGTACTTTTTATTGTTTATACGTAAGTTATAAATTATGCTTACAAGTTAGTATAGATTGGAAGATTAAGAGAGTTAGCAAGATAGGCAAGGAAAGATTCTATTTAATCATTTTACTCCGTGATGTATTCTCTACCCAGAAATATTTCCCTTAAAATAAAATAATGAAAAATACAGAATGTTCAATTTAGCAAAAACATATTTTGCTGTATTGTTTTCTTGATAAATTTATCATAGATTTTGTTACACTTATACTCTAACAGCTATATCTTGTATTATAAATACAATAAGATATATCAGCCTGTCTAAAAAGAGGGGGAAATGAATAAAATTATCTTTGAACACTATGTCAAATTATGGAGCGCATGAAGTGTCTTTTGTAGATTAAGACTTGGTGACAAATATATATATACAAGAAATGTCTAAAATCTTATTGCACATCTCATCTCAATTCTGCAAGTCGATCAGAATTGAGATATTTCTGATTGACTTGCATTCTATTTAATTCTATCCAATCAATAAGGCCAAGACCTAGAAATTCAGAGGATCAATTCAAATCATTGAAATATCTATAACCGCTATGAATGAAGGGATAAATTATAAAATAATTTTTATATCAAAATAAAATGTTATGTTGAAAAGATTTATAATGGCATCCTTTCAATTAGTCGCATGTTTTACTGGATTATGAAATACAGAATTTTTTCTTTCAAATGTATTATTTTATGTATTACACACACACACACACACATACACATGTATATTAAAATCTTGCAGGTAATTCATCTGTAAATACTTAATTTTTAATAAAACAATTTGTATTTGTTATAATTACGAAACGTTTTTCTTAATTGACGAAAACTTTATCTTAATTTTTAAAATCTTTTCTTTTAAATTATAATACTTGTCCAAATTTTTTAAATATTTTCTTTAAATGTTAGAACTGTATTCGTTAATTTTAAAAAATATTTCAACTATTTAGTGCAATCATTTCGGGCTTTTTGAAAGTTTCTCACTGATTTCTTAAACTCTTTCACCAATTTACGAAAAATTAGAAGTTTGTAAAATTAAAAATATATATAGTTTTATTTACTTTACTTTTACTTTACTTCTTACTAAGTTTACTTTTTATGAAGTTTTGAATTATAGATTTTTAACATTGATTTTATTAATATTAGAGATACGAAGTAATGGTTGGTCATTAAAAGCTATTTTATATTTTCTTCAGATAGCATTAAACATGCTTTTTGTAAATGCAACTGAAAATTTTTAAATGAAAGTGAAATTTCGCTGGATGAGGGTTCAATATAAATATATTGAATATGTATAGTAGTATAAAATATATCTCTATTATTCATTATCACACGCTTTCTTCTTATATGTAACAGAATAATGGATATAAATCTAATTTAATACAAAGTTTCAAGTCTTTATAATTTGTTATATAAAAAGTAACAAAAAAAGAAAGTTTGGAAAATTTCCTTTTGTGAAAATTAACAGCTATCATCTTCAAGCGAAGGCCCCAATGCAATTATATTAAGGATCTCTTAATTTTTAATATGATGATGAGAATTTAAAAAAATTCTGTATCTTTTGCATTAAATTTTTATAATATCTATGGTAATTTGAATTTTAAAAAAATTATTTTTTATTTTTTAAAATGAAAAATAAATTTTGTCAATAAACGACGGGACGAATAAAATACTTTATATTTAAATATTTTACTTTTTAATTGATAAATAATACGATTTGTAAAATTTATTAAATTAAATAATTAAATTTCTGTATATATTATTAAATCTTAAATCAGGAATATCCAAACTTTTAAACCGAATAGCCAATCAAACTTTAAACATTTATCAATCGCATCCGAACATGTATTATGGTGACATAATACATAGGAAAAGGAAATACAAAATGGATCACTTTCTAGCATTTTAATTATAAAATTATAAATATTTGGATAAAAAATTTATACATTTTGCCAAACAATCATTATAGTTGAACACTTTAGTACTGAAGTGATTACACAACAATAATATTAAAGATCTTAAAAAAAACAATTAAATCATATCAGTTGAATTGTCCTATCTAATGATGGGCAAGATGGCTCGATTAATAAATTCTGATTTGAAAAATAATTTGAATATAAAATTAACTATCATCGCTTATTGTGAAATTACCATTTTAACAAACAATATATATTTTTTTAAATAAAATACAGTATTTAAATATAATATAAAATAGTATTTGAAATATTATTATATTTCAACTATTAGGCT
This sequence comes from Androctonus mauritanicus, assembly GCA_011317285.2. Taxonomy (NCBI): domain Eukaryota; kingdom Metazoa; phylum Arthropoda; class Arachnida; order Scorpiones; family Buthidae; genus Androctonus; species Androctonus mauritanicus. Next base: position 15,298 of record WUQG02281830.1, on the reverse strand, counting down.
CTGAATTTATGATTTATTGGAATTACTAGTTGTATACTTGTATCATTTAAAACGAACATACATCCTATGAATTCTTTATGCGTATATTTTATTATTTATACTTAGACTATAAATTACTGCATACCTAATGCAGATTATAAAATTAAGACGGTTAGCCATATAGGTGGTGAAACATCTTGTTTAATCGTCTTATCCCACCATGTATTTTTTAGAAAAAAATATATTTTAAAACAAAATAATGCGAAATACGAACTGCTGAATTTGGCAAAAAAGCACCATACATATCGTTTTCTTGATAAATTCGTCATAGATTTTATTACGCTTATATTCTAGCAATTATATCTTGTATTATAAATGCAATAAGATGCCTTATATCTGTACATCTAAAAATATTAAACTTCTAGAGAAAAATGAATCGAGGAAAATGAATCCATAAACAACCTGTTTCAAATTATGGAATACGTATGGTATTTCCTGTATATTAAGACTGCTAACATATGTACAAAAAATACTTGAAACTATCTTACTCCACCATCCATCTTGCCCTATATTATAGTATTCTCAAAACAAAGTTAATTTAACTTAAAAAAAATTAAAATCTTAAGTTTTACTAATATTAAAAATAAATATTATTATAATTATATGAAACTATGTCAAAACAGATTTTAAATATCAGTTTTGGTAATAAATTTAAAATTTTAATTTAAAAAAATATATAAATAAGAAATAAATAATTCGAGAAAATGGGTATATTTAGAATAAATTTAAAAAAGTATTGCAGTTAATCAAGCATAATTTTCTTGCAGACTCTCATAAAAATTCGATATAGTAGCAATTTCTTTCTTGGGATTAAACAGATAAAATCGAAGTTTATAAAAATAAATATTGTAATCAGTTAATAAGAAAATATAGTGCAGTCTATTTACGATTTATTAAATTTTCACGAAAATGATCAAAATCTCAATTGGGAATCGATTTCGTAGCTTCGAAAGCGTATAGAATTTTTCCTGCCTAAAAAACTGAATTACTCATAAGAAAAACATACTGCATGACATAGTGGAATTTGAGAGAATTAGTAACATCGAGATTCCGGATTGTAGTGATTATAGGAGATATCGGTATGGTAGTTGCTAAAGATAGCAATGATTCAATAAAATATTTTATATAGTCATATTTTCTTTATTAGTTAGTAACATAACTAGACTAATGGTTTTATCAATGAATACTTTAGCAATGCTTACAAGTGAAATAATATTCTATTCACATAGTTTGTATATTTGCCTTCTCTAATACCGAGCATAGACTGTATTTAAAATACGAAACTATCTACATTGTGTTTTAATAATACTTCATAGCCTTCATATCTTTGTTTAAGAAAGAAATATTTATTTCGCATAACTATTAACCTTTAACGTCATAGTTAATGCGCCATATTTTCTCGATGGTCATTTATTATTAGAATTGTTAAGTGAATTATAAGCATTATATCATAGGTTAAATTAATTATTCATGGACAAAAGAAAGAATTACATTGCTTCGCAAAAATAGATTTGTTTGAACTTTTCGAAAATATTTGACGATTTTCATATTTACGTTCTGTTATTAAGATTTTATTTTAAATTTCGTATTTAAAATAAAAATTTGCTTTTAAAATTATTTATTTAAAATTTTATAAAAACCGGTATATAAAAAAAAAAATTATTCGGAGACCTTTCTTAAGACACTCTAATAACTTAGAGATTGAAAATTTTCATGATCTTACTCAAATACAATAAACTCCCGTATAACGCTCTCACCTATTTGTATAATGCTACGAAAAAATTGCGACTAGTACTCATATAAAGTAATAAACAGTCCCGTATAATGCGTAGGATAAGTTTAACATTTGGCATATTTGACTTTTTGTTAGAAACGCAGAATGCATACACTTATTTATTGTTTATATATATATATATATATATATATATATAGAGAGAGAGAGAGAAGCTAATAGTTATAAAAGATAAGGTTTATTAACTCAGACACAAGTTTAAATTTGCCTAAAATCGTTTGATATTGCATGTCTGGTATAAAGCAGAACGTATCCCCCCGCGTTGTACGGGAGTTCGCTATAATGCTAAATCAACCTCTAATAGTAGATCGAATACTTCTACCACTTTCTGTTATTAATTAATCGAAGTAAAAAGCTTTTACGGGTACTTAAATAAATCCTGAATGAAAATTAATTACGAATTTCTTAGATATAAATCTATTTTTTTATTATTAAAATAGATAACTCCCTATGGGACAAGTAATGGAAATCTGAAAGTGAGTTTATGCACTCGCGCATAGACTCATTATATTCTATCTTTTTAAATAAGGTATTAACTATATGGAGTTTCCTTACATGTGTCTACAAAATATAACTTTACTATCTGGAAACATCCTTATTATAATTGTCTCTATTCTTTTCTAAACCTGTATAAATTCGCATAATGAGTCACGTTTCTAAAAGTACGTGTAACCGGAAGGGCGGTTGATTTGTTATGCCAGACGAATTTTAAAAAGAATTATTATGCTTACGTTGATTGACGGTTATAATTTGGAAAGACGGATCGTCGACTTAACCGGTCCAATACAAAAATCTAAACTGGCTAAACATCAAATTAACCTACATTATTCGGAAGGCAGTATAGTCTATATCCGGGCGATATTTTAAATACTAAATCTAATAGGGGATAAACAAGTTATCCACTTTAGGTTAAAATATTTGGCTGATATTACCGAAGATCCGAGTCTGACCGGAAAGCTGAAGTATAATTTTTGAAGCGAAGATGAATCGACTTTGCAAAACGGTTACGTTCAAATTTTCAGTCCAAACGTATGGATAAAATATTTGGACGGAGTCCGAGCAACTTTTTCGAGTTGTATAATATCGATTGGAAAAGAAAGGAAATTTTATAAACTGCTATAAACCCAGCCCATACAGCAGATAATAACATTAGAAAGAGCCATCAGTTTTATAAAACAGAATCGATCATTAAGCAGACACAACAGGTCACGTCTGATTATCTGGCACTTCTTTCATTAAGAATGGATGGAAACCAATTTATTAATGACTTCCCGATTAATCTACCAAGCGTGTCGACATACTTAAGCCACCATCGTGACTCCTCTCTTCTTATTATCAGTATTATAAGAGAAATCGATTTGAGTGAGTTACTTACGTTTTAGTTACAGCACTCTTCTGGCCCGGGCTTCTTCGGCTACTTTTTATTTCTTTCGAACAATGACGGATGACTTTTCTGTCGCCAAGAGCTTTTCTCTGCTTTTCTAAACTCATGTACGATACAATTTCTTCTTCGGTGTCTTCTATTACGTAGCTACGTTCGACGGAAGAAGGATTTTCCATTTTGGCTGGAGAAACGTTTTTCTTGATCCGAGATTTATCGGAAACTTTTCTAGGAGATGTGGTAGTGGCACTTTCTGAACTGCTTCCGGTACCGACGCTCTTCTTTCCGGTTTGGGGCAGGACATTCTTCAAACTAGATTTATGTTTGGCGTAACATTGTCGGAATTTCTTTAATGTGGTCCGATCTTGCTGTACCTCTTTTATTTTGGCGGAAGGTTGAATGATACTAGGCACGTATAAGCTGCTAGAAGTCTCTTTAATTTCTTTGATTTCAATCTTTTCGGATGGCTCTTTCTTTTTTTCTGATCTCGGCTCGTCCGAAATAAGGCCGTTTTTGGCAGCGTCTTCCGCTTTCTCCGTCTTTTCCTTTTCTCTTTCCGACGGATCCTTCTTCCCATTTTTTTCTGCTGAATCGGTGTTGTCTGATCTTTGTTCTGTCTCTGGAACTATCGGTCCCGGCATCGTTTGGTTTGATTTCTTGATCTTCTGGCCTCGGCTTTCCTTCCGATTGGCTCCGTCGTTACCGCTAAATGCGGTTTTCTCCCACCATTGATTTCTGCATGAAAATGCGCCGCCCCGCTTTGGCTTAATTATTTTATTATTCTTAGTCGTATTTTCGTTATCTACCACGTGACCGTCCGACTTTACTTTTAATGAGTAGGTGGCACCATCTGGTGTACTCTTTTTCGATCCGAGTTGCGCCTTTAGTTGTTGAACAGTCATTGGTTCCTTGATAGTTTGATTCGCCATTTTTTCTTCGTTTATTTTGACGGATCCGGAATCTATACTCATTTGTAAATTGTTCTTATTCATATTAGGTTTTTTACTAGTTTTCATTTTAACTTTTTCTTGGATAATATTGTCAGACTGTTTATGTTCTGATTCCGAAATAGAAGAATCTTGAACATTTTTTTGATCACTTTTCGTCTTTTGATTTTTTTGAATCGACAAAATCTCAATTTTATCTTGTTTTGGTTCTTTCAGTTTCTTTTGAGAACTTAATTGGACGTTATCTTTAAATAATTTTGATTTTTCTTTAGTGATTTTAGTGAAATTATTTGGTTTATCTTCTGAAACAAAACTTAAATTATTATTATTATTATGAATAATTTTACAATTTTCTGTTTCATCTGGAACTTTTTCTGTTTTAATTTTTTCTTTGTCATCTTCCCCCAGAAATCTTTCTGTAATTTTTTCAAGTTCTTTTTCTATGAACTTTTCTGATTCTATAGATTTTATTCTCTCTATATCTGTCTCACAATAGTCTTTAATTTCTTCGTTTTTGTCTTTTCCTATTAACTTTCCATTTTCATTAGTTGTTTCAAAAACTTTTCCAATATTTTCTTTTTCTGTTAACTCTTCTTTTATTTTATCTATTAACATTTTCTTTTCTCTTTTATTTGTATCTTTTGAATTTTCTTCAATCCTTTCTTTTTCAGTTAATTTTTCATTTTCGTTTTTTTCTTCAGACGATTCTTCAATATTTTCTTTTTCTATTAATTCTTCCTTCTTTTTTTCATTCATATCTTCTGAACTTTCTTTAATATTTCCTTTTTCTATTAGTTCTTTCTCTTTTTTATCTATAACTTCTGGACGTTCTTCAGAAGTTTCTTCAATATTTCCTTTTTCTGTTAATTCTTTCTCTTTTTCATCTATAACTTCTGGACGTTCTTCAGAAGTTTCTTCAATATTTCCTTTTTCTGTTAATTCTTTCTCTTTTTCATCCATAATTTCTGGACGTTCTTCAGAAGGCTCTTCAATATTTTCTTTTTCTATTATTTCTTCCTTCTTTTTCTCATTCATGTCTTCTGAACTTTCTTCAATATTTCCTTTTTCTGTTAATTCTTCCTTCTTTTTTTCATTCATATCTTCTGAACTTTCTTCGATATTTCCTTTTTCTGTTAATTCTTTCTCTTTTTCATCCATAACTTCTGGACGTTCTTCAGAAGTTTTTTCAATATTTTCTTTTTCTATTAGTTCTTTCTCTTTTTCATCCATAATTTCTGGACGTTCTTCAGAAGGTTCTTCAATATTTTCTTTTTCTATTATTTCTTCCTTCTTTTTCTCATTCATGTCTTCTGAACTTTCTTCAATATTTCTTTTTTCTGTTAATTCTTTCTCTTTTTCATCCATAACTTCTGGATGTCTTTCATTTTTTCCTTTTTCTGTAAATTTTTCATTTTCATTTTTTTCTTCTGAACTTTCGTCAATATTTTCTTTTTCTATTAACTCTTCTTTTTTATTCGTATTTTCTAAATTTTCTTCTTCATGGTTATCGACTTCTGTATTTTCTTTAGTTTCTTCCCGATTATTTTCTTGTTTTTCAAAAATGTATTGTTTGTCTTTCATTATCGTTTCTTCCTTCCATTCCGAATTCCTTTCAGTGACAGCATGTTCATTAATATTTGTCCCTCTAGGAAGTTCCATTTTATTTACATTCTGTTCATTTACTTTCTGGATATCAGAAGAAAAGATATCCTGATTATTTTTGGATTCTTGACCTGATGTTTTATCCAAATCATGTTTTTTCTGTTCATCTTCCAGATTGGAATCGATCATCAGCTTAGATTCATCATCAAAATTTTTGCTATTTTCAGTTTCTAAGAATTTCAGACACATTTCGTTAACGATGCTTTCTCTTTTTGCATCCTTATCATCATTATCATCATCTGCAATTTTTAAATTAATATTAGAACCATTAGAATTGACAAGAATGATCTCCTTACTTTCTAAATATTCTAAATTGTCTTTGAAAATATGTTTTCCTTCCGCATCCTTATTTTCTTCATCAACATCCGATGAATTATAATTAACAATAGCACTTTCTAATCCATTACAGGAAACATCTGTTTTGCTGTCTTTATCATGTTGTGAAAAATTAAGTTGACGATGTGAATTTTCTGTTAGATCACTTTTACTTTCTTCAGATAATTCTATATTTTTTTCTTCCGATAAGTTTTCTTTCGACTTTGTTTCTTTTTGACAATTATCACCATTTAACATTCTATCAGTCTTCTCTATATTTTTTCCTGCCAATTTCTGTTCTTCATATCTTTCAATATCTAATTCGGTATTTTGACATTCTTGATTCGAAGATTTGATAATAGAATTATTGTAATTATCTTCACTAATTGCATCACGATCATGGTTATTCTCTTCTTCCTGAATAATATGACAAGTTTGTTCTAAGTCTTGGCTTGAATTATTTTCTGTAACTGCGGTTTTCTTTTGAGACTTGTTTTTATCCTCAGAATTTTCGTTTTCGATTATATCTTTATTCGTTTCTGTATTTTCGTCTGGAGATTTACTTTCTATTCGACCACTTTCACCTTTTTCGTTAAAAACAGCTCTTTCTACATCAGTAGTCGTTTCTGATTCTTCTTCATTTCGATTAATTTTTACTTCCTCTTCGGGTTTAATATCCTGAGAACATCCAAGAGAATTATGCGAGTCATCCATTTTTGGACAAATTTTTAAATTTGTGATTTCTTCACATTTTTCAGAATTATCATCATTCTCCTTACCTTCCTCGCTGCTTTCTTTAATCGTTAGATGCTCACTCATTTCATTCATTGATAATTCAGTCTGCCTCGATTCTTCCATACTATTTCTACTTTTTGATTTTCCTTCCAATTTTTCTTTATGACCATTATTGAGTTTTTCTTCATTTTGGCCGTAGAATTGTTGTGGATTGGGGCAAATTGCATTGCATGTTTCTTTTTGACTTAATTCTTTAATAGTTGATTCTCCTGATTCTTTGTCATCTTCTTTTATTTCAAGAATTTCATCTTTTTGTGAAGATGGAAAGGAATTATTTGAATGTTCTAAAACAGATTTCTCTTGTAGTTTCTCTACTTTTTCAGAATCTTTTATATGATATTGGCTTCTCTTTTCTAGCCTAGATCCAGTTCTATTCTTGTCTGCTTTCTTCGTTTCGTTCAATTCCTCTTCGGATGTTTGATTAATTCTTTCTTCTAATGAACTCGGATCAGTTAGCAAATCTTTCTCTACTGTTTGCATAGAATCAGAATGTTTGAATGGGTGATCACTTCGTCTATCATTTTCGTTACGCTCTTTACTGGTAGTCTCAGTCTGTATCATCTTCGTTTCTAATCCATATCTCTCACATTCCAGTTTAATTCCCATTTGATTTTGGTTTATTTCTTTTTCAGCATCAGTTGTAGTATCTCCATCGCGAACAATTTTTCTTTCGCTTTTGTTTTCCAACTGTGATTCTGATCCTTTCTCCGAATCATTATATTCCTTTTCGTTCTTTTCCATTCTTTCTGAAATTGCCGTCTTAGCAGTATCGTGAATTATTTTATCATTATTTATCGGATTGGAATTTTCTTCCAGACTTTTATTCTGAGATGTCGATGACGTTTTAGTTTCTTTAGAGATGTAAGAAACGATTTCTTTCTTACTTTCTAAAGTTTCATCGTCGTCCATTGATTTAGAATCTATAGTTTCGTAAATTTCATTATTCAATATACGATTATTCTCCTTGTATTTCTGTTCATTATCACTTATTTCTTTATCAATATGATCAATATTGTCGTCTTGATATTTTTCAATATTTTCTCCAACTTCTTTTTCTTTAATCCGTTTCTCGTTTTCATTTTCATTTTTCATATAATCTGTAGACATAGATTTAGAGCAAATATTATTTGTTATTTCTAAATTATTTTCTGATTGCACAGGAACTTTATTATTATCACTAATTTCACAGATTGGCGTAGTACCATCAATACATTTTTCCAAAATGGTTTTTTCTTTATTTCCGCTTCTAACGTAGATTTTATTTTTCTTTAAAGATTCATATTCAGCTGGTGGAACAGAATTTTCTTCATTCAAATTGGAGTCAGATACTTCTTTTAATTCTTTATTTTCCTCCCCAGCTACTTCTGAATATATTTTTTCAAAATGTTTCTCAGCTTTCTGAATTGCTGCTAAATTTATTTTCATTTCCTTATACAATGCATCTTCTTGATTGCAATTTTCTATCACTGGAGAAACGATACAAACTTTATTAAAATTTGTAGTATCAATTTCTTTTCCATCATCTTCTTCTTCAATCTCTTCTCTTTCTAGAGATTTTTTTTCTGTTTTCATGGAAAAAATTAAATCTCTCAATTTTTCTACGGATTTTTTAGTTTCTTCTTCTAATTTCGCGCTTGAATTATCGATTTTTTTACTTAGCTCATCTCTGGTAGTATGGATATGATGAGTAACTGTGGATGAGATATTACCAATCTTCTCTTTTAATTCTATGGTAGACAATTCGATTTTTTTCTTTAAATCATCTGTTGCTGGAAAATCTGAATGAAATCTTTCGTCGATTTGAATTCCAATATCCACCGAAGAAAAGTTTTTTTTCTTTGCATCCACATGACTTACCTCGAAATTTTGCAAATTTTCTTTCTCTGTGTTATTATTTAAAGAAATAGAAGTGTTTCCTTGAAAATCCTGCTTCGTAGAAATTTCAAATTCATTGGTTAAGATAAGAAGTTCATGTTGCATTGTTTGGGTATCTTCGATAAATACTTTTTCTTCGCAACACTCTAATTGAACATTAATTGGCTGTGTTTCTTGCGATGTTGGAATTGCGGAATCAGTTCTATTCTCAAGGGTTGATAAATTATCCGTTTTACTTGGAAGTATATTTTCTTTTCCAATTGCTGACGAATCATATATATCTATAGAATTTTCTACGTTTATCAGAGAAGTCGGAATGTTATTTATTCCCTCTTTGGCCAAAGGATTAGTAGACAACAGACTTGATCTGGATATTGCCGAAGATAATTCAATCTTAGTGTCTGAGTCCTGTACAATTTTCGTTATCTGACTTCCGATTCTCTCATCTTTAGTGTTTATTATCATAGCATTTTGCTGAGAGCTATTCTGACTGTGATCTGTTTCTATAGGATGTTGAAATTCATCCAAATCTTCCTCGGTTTTTGATTTATTCTTCAAAAGAAGATATTTCTCTTGTTGAAAATTTATAGTATTTTGCACAGAATATTCTTCTATAGATGGTTCCATTTCTATTCTTCTTTCATAATTTGTATCCGTTTGACATTGCGCATTTTTATTTTTTGAATATTTCATTTCCTTCGATGCACGTTTTCTATTTTTTATATAATGTAGGATTTTTTCTGTGGCCTTCTTCCATCTAATGATCACAGATTTACGACGACTTTTATTGGACTTGAAAGGTTTACATTTCAAGTTATCTTCTGCAGTATTAACTTGATTTTTGAATCTAGAATTATCAGAAAGTATTGGGGTCTTTTTCATACTTAGCACTGTTCTGCTGACTCTATCGGAATCAGAAGAGGAAGTGATTTCTCTTCCAGAAGAATACGAGCCCAGTTGCTTCTTCCTTTTCGATTTCTGTCTTTTTGATAGCATTTCAAATGTAGAAATGTCTTCAGAAGAATCGGATAGTGAAATAGAAATTGTTTCAGAAGCGAAAGACGAAAGACTATTTTCTCTTTCTATACATTTATTTTTGTCAGAAACTGGGTTTATTTTTTGGATTTCGTTACTTGTCTGAATTAATGGTCTGTTCTTTTGGCCCATACGTGACCTGGAAACAGTTTCCTCTGCATGAATATCTGGCAGGGTTAATTCCGAAGACGAATTAAATTCCTGTGTTTTAAAAGATTTTACTTTGCTTGTTTTCTTTTCTGTTGGTCTACTAGTATGTTTAATTGTGGGAAGAGTTTCGGAACTTTCACTTGACGAACTAAAATTATTAAATTTTGTATTTGTATTTTTATTAATACAGTTCAGATTTTCTGCTTTTTCCTTTTTATGTGTTCTCCTGTCTAAATTTATTTCTGAATGAACTGCATTCTCTTCTGCAGAATGACCAGTTCTTTCTAATAAATTACTAGTCGATTCTTCTTTAAGTTTATAATATCTTTCTCTTTCTCTATTTCTCAAATGATAATTATCCATACTTTTTTTTTCATCTAAGTAATTAGCATTTTTATTCTGATTTAATTTATCAGATTTTTCTCGATTTCTTTTTCTGACTTCTTTATATTCTTCTATGTTGCTGTCAACATTAATAAAATTTACGTGTTCCTTCTCTCGTCTTTGTTTTTGTCTTTGATAATCGTGATCATGCGTTCTTCTATCAGATAACTCGTCATCCGTCGATGTTTCTTTTTCCTCATCGATGGTTCTTGTTGCTGTTTTATATTCAGCATTTTCCTCTTCATTCATTTGTTTCTTTACATAAAGAGAAGATTTTTCGTTGTGAATATTTCGATTTAATTTATTTGGAATCAAATTATCCGAGCCTTCATTCATCTCAGAAGTAGAATTGAATTTACCACTCTCTTTAATTCTTGCAGCATCATAATTCGAACCATCGAAATCGCCTCTATTTCTTTTCATTTCTGTTTTTGCCTTTTTTTCTAATCGATTCCTATCGTATTTTTGTCGATGAATGTTGTTTTCCTTTTTATTTTGGCACTCTAAATTCACCGATTGTTCAGAGGTGAGGTTAGATTCTTTATTCTGTTCTATTACGGTCGGCAATCTTTCAGTTCTTTTTTTATAATTAACGGTATCACCCGCTATTTTTTGCACTTCCGAAGTATTCCTGGTCTTTTCTTCTTCCTTATACACATATATATTGTTTATGATCAACTGGTTGGAATTGTCTTCTCTTTGACTTTCTTCTTCTTTCAATGTGCTAGGAAGGCGTTGTGAGCTCTGAGTCAGTGATTCCCAAAGATCCCAAATGTCCATTTGAGAAAGTCTAACGTGCACTCCAGAATCGAAATGTTCACATCTGTCATGCACCGATTGATGAGAAGGGGATGGAAGACTTTCTCCTCCTTCGCTATTGGCAATAGGTGAGGCGGTTCCTTCGCTACTTGAGGATCGGGCACAGCTCTCTAGTAGATTGATTAAAGATCTATAAATAAAAATGATAAATTCTTATAATAAATTCTCATTTTGGAAAAAATTTTAAAAATTATATTTAAAATAGTGTTTTTAATGTTGAAGATTGAAACTTGTAACTTTTTTATCTTAGGAAAATTTCAGATTTATTCAAGATATAATCGGTGCTTTGGGTATTAACTTCTGGATTCTCAATAGCTTGGAACAAACTGTGATTACAAATTTATTTTAAACGAAATGCCAGATTTAAATAGATTCTGTCACTCAGATTATAGATAAGAATGATATAATAAACGATTGACCTTGTCCCAGAGAAATGAAAAATATCTATTTTTGAGTCTTAAACTTCTTACTAAATAGAGGTTATAATCTGCGTAATCGTCCCCAAATGGCATTGTAATTACGAAACTTCATAGGAATTTCAAATAATTCACTATTCTGTTCGATATACGTTTACCATTTTTAGATAATTTCCTTAGGGATGAAAAAAAATTATAGTTCTACGGATCACGATTAAGACGCAAATGTAACACACTTGATCTTGAAAAATATTTTTTGATTTTTTAAAATAAAACTAATGGCAGAAATGCTAAATTAAAGATTAAATTATACTTAATCCAAAATAAAAAAATATCTTACCTGCTCATTTCGCACTTTTCTAGCAATTTATTGGCAGGCAAAGCACCCTGTGATTGAAGATATTTGGCACATCTTCGATATCTACGCGAAAGAGCGGCATCCAATGGAGTCATCAGTACACTCTGTAATACCAGGAGAATGAATTCGATAAAAGAAAAACACCAATAATATCTAAAAATTATGAAATATTACCTTGCTAGTTTTCATCAGTGCATTGAGAGATGCTCCACGATCTATCAGCACTTGACATAACTCGATATTGTTATTAGTTGCTGCAATGTGCAAGGATGTCTTCCCGTGGATATTAGGCGCATTAACGGCATTATTTTTCTGATCAAGAAGCCAACATACTAAATCTGTAAGATATTATTAATTAGTTTTTAAGATTTTGCATCGAATTTTAGAACAGCCTATATCTATCCAACCTTTTCTACCAAAATGGACGGCTTCATGAAGAGGAAGATCGCCTTTGAGATTTCTGATCCACAAATTAGCCCCATGTGTCTCCAAAATCTTCAGCATTTCCAAATGACCTTTGGCTGCGCCGCAATGAGCTGGTCTAAAAATAATCGATTAAAATTATTTTTAAAAAAGAGTGTTTACTTACGAATTTATAGAACAACTTACGTTCTGCCTTTCAAATCGCGATGATCCGCATCCGATCCATATTTCAGCAGAAGTTGAGTGCAGTCGGCTTGGCCCATAGCTACAGAATAGTACAGAGCGCTACAGCCGCTATTATCTGTTTCGTCGATGTTGGCACCACAAAGTGTGATCAAAGCATCCACGCAATCAGTATGTCCTCTGCTAGCAGCATAATGCAGCGCTATAAAGATAAAATTAATATTATATGCTTTATTATGATTTCAAGTTTTACAAAAGAAATTTAAATACCAGAAAGTCCGTCGTTATCTTTGGCGTCAATAGTACCTCCGGCGGAAACGATGCTCAAAATGGCATCGCTGCTGCCTGAACACGCGGCCCACAGAAGAGGCTGCCTTCCTTCTTGGTCCTGGCAATCAACTTGGGCTCCGTGTTGCAACAAGAGACGAAGCACGGCCAAGGCAGCCTTTCTGTTGGGATTGTACCTTCCACTCATTTGAGCCACATAATGAATGGGGTGAGCTCCATGAATGTCGGCAGTGGATACTTTAGCTCCAGCGTCTATCAAGATCTCCAGACTTTCTACATCTGCGCACACTGAGAGTATAAAATGATCAACTTCATTCTATGAGTATCTTATAAGATATTTAAGAATACATACCCGTGGCCCAATGGACGCAGGTGTGCTTTTCATTATCTATGGCGTTGACATCAGCTCCCATTCTCAGCAGAAACCTAGCCATGACTTTGTTACCGCTGATTATGGCCAAATGCAAAGGAGAGTATCCATCTCCATCTTGCACATTGACCAGACTTCTTTCCACAGAAAGAACCTGATAGGCGCACGACAAAGAACTATTTTCGGCACAATAGTGCACCGCCGTCTTTCCATAACGATCTCTATTCGAAGCTATGAAGGGCTAAATATCAAAATGATAAATTTTAAAATTCATCTCATATATATTGATAAGAATTATAATTATCATGGTAAAAGCCCTTTGAATAATTTGAATAATATTAGCATTTGGCTTGTTGGTTGGATTTAATCAATAATTAAACCGCCATATTCCACATGACAGTTTAACTAAAGCCGCATTATGCGATATGGCGGCTTTGTTATTACTGTATCTGACAACAGCCATTTTTAGAGCTCACTATAGGATGGTCAATACTCATGATGAGGTCATCTAGAAGTTTAAAGGATAGGGTTCAACGAGCCAGATTGGACAAAAAGATGAAGTCCGGAATTGAAGCCGATCTCTAGATGACAAGCTATTGCTTTAGCATTTGGCCAATAGAATGTTCACCGCCAATTCGACAATTATTAAACTTGATTCTCATCCAATAAGCCAAAGTTTAAAATAAAAATATTGTGAATTCATAGATCATTCATTAATTTTTTGATTATTAATTTTTTTAATTTTTTATAGAAATGTTAATGTTATCGGTGCAATATCTATTAAGAAACTTTAAATAAAATTATTTCATATAAAATGAAAAACTTTACAACTTTACTATCTCTGAAATCTCAATAAATGGTTAATTCAGATTCTTTAATTCAGAAAGATAGAATGAATTTGTTTATATTGAATTTTTTAGAGACAATCAGTAAGATACTATAATGAAATACTGTAATTACTTGTAAGAAATACTTGAAGATAAACCAAAAACATGAAATATCATGCCTTCAATTAGATTTAGTTAGTTTTGATGTTCATTTTACAAATAATTTACATAAATTTCAATATTTATCGAATAACTATGTTAGCAATTACAAATAAAATTATTTTTATACATGTTGACAAATAGAAAAAAATAAAAATTGTTAGAAACTTTTAAACCTGTGTCTCTAGTGAAAAATAAATAAAAAAATTAAATAAATTTTGACAGATTCATCTTCTGACTATAATAACATCTCTTTACTAACAGCGAATGTTTTAAGCATTTGTTGACCTCTTTTTTTACAACTTTTAGTCGAATTAAACGTCACGAATAATAATCAACCATTTTATCATTTCATTTTTCTTTCAAGAGATTTTCATCAATCTAATTTAATAGATCGATTTGTCTATAGGGATATCATTTACTAAGCGAAGAAGTTCACGTTTATAAGTTCTTAATCACCTTTTGAGCCAGAATGGCCTTGACATCGGCATCTCTTCCTCGTTGGCAAGCCAGCATCAAGTTGGTAACTCCTGAGGACATCTGTCTTCTATTTGGAGGATCCATTCGGGTCGTTAGGTGACGAAAACCACCAAACTGTTGCGTAGAGATAGGCTTCGTGCCGACGTAAAGCCATTTTCTATGTTAAACTGTTACGGAATCTGAAATTAGAAAGAAAAAAAATGAGTGAAAATCAATAGAACGACAAAACAGGTCAACTAGGGTACGTTACGTCATTGCATGTTATGTACATGGGATATCCAACTTGTAATTCCAAATGCATTTCCCTAGTCAGGACATAACGCAGTTTCTTTCTTTTTTCTATTATTATTGCATAAATACAATCTATAATTACAGTATATTCAAATGATTATCAATTAGAAACAATTGCATACATTGCAAAACTCAGCAAAAATGATGCCAATCGATAGGGGATGTCGAGACACACAAAATATCTCTATTAAACTAAGTGTCAAAGATCAAAGGTTAACGAGATAGAGAGACTGAAAGTTTTACAGTATGTGGTTTGACACTATGCTTCGCCTTGCTATGGTGTGCAAGCGAACCGTCCCGTTTCCGTGT
>WUQG02281609.1:0-19719 GCA_011317285.2 Androctonus mauritanicus | reverse complement strand
TGCTTGTCAACTGTAAGGTCTTGTCAAATAGGACTTATCATGATTTGGATTGGAGGGATTCTCCTGTCTTGAAAATAACAACTCATTCAACATAACACATACAAAGACTTATTGAAATAATCATGCAAGTTTTTCTCCTAAAATTTTAAAAAATTTCTTATCCCAGTTTTAATTGTGTACAATATTATATAAGTAATAAACAGAATGCATTTTCACAGTTGTGCAATATAAATATAAATATTTAAAGTTTAAAATTATTTTCATAATTTGAAATTTTGAACTTTTAAAGTTATAAAATTTTTAAATATAAAAAACAAAATTGGACCAAACAAAAGAATATAAAATGAAGATTTCCAATTGAATGCAGTAAACAAAAATGCCCGACTTGGAGGTACAAATGTCAGCAAAAATTAGCAATCAGCAAGATTAATTTTGCCGAGAGCTATGATAAATCCGTCTATATTAAAACTTTCTAAATTAATTAAGAATTTCTTTAAATTAATTAATTCTTAATTAATTAATTTAGATTAATTTAATTTTTCTGATATGTGTTAACAATCTGTTTTCTTTATATCACATCTTAATTAATTAATTGGAGCATTATCGTAATTAGAATATTATAAATATTTATCTAATAAAATGTAATAATTTAAATTTATTTTAAAACAGTAAAATTTAGAGAAACAATAACAATATATTTAATACGATTTAAATTTGTTTATGTTTTCGAAACATTTTATTTAAAAAAAAAGAATAATAAGCTTATTTTTTTAAGTATGTAAAAATATTATATAGATATTTTTTAAAAAAATATATATAAATCAATTTCTTTTGTTGCCCCTGGTTGAAAACTTTTTATATGATGGTTTCTTTCTATGATTTTATCTCACAGAAAGAGTGAATAAGTGAGAAAAACAAAGGAAAAGAAAAAAGTACCATCCAGAAACCATTGGAACTGTTTCCATAAAGAAACTCCTATGCAACGTTTTCTTGCCAAAGAGACAGTCGCCTTCATTTCTATCCAAGTGAACCAAGTGAAGAATTGTTGTCCACAATAAGAGGTCAATGTATGAGACAGCCACATTAATTTTCTCTCTTATATGGCAGAAAAAACTATAACAGTAAGAATTTTTTTTCCTTTAATCGGCATTCAGTAAAAAAATTGCGAAAAGTTATTTCTTTATCTAGTACAATTAAGTTTTGATTTATGTACTTTAAAATGTGTTGAAATAATGAGATAATTTAAAAAAAAAAAAAAAAAAAAGATTTTTCGCAGTATTTAAATTTATACATTTATACTATAATTAATTATTCCTGCTAGAAAAAAGATTAACAAGTCCATAATAACTAGTTTATTTTCTAAAAAAATAATCGATAAAAATCAGGCACAAATATGACAATTCTTTCTACAGGTTTATCATATCTTCCATACAAAAAAAGATAAATCTGTAAAAAAAAAGAATAAGATAATCAGAGAGAAAGTGCTAAAAGTGATTTAGTATCATATGTTCTTTTAGTATCATTTGCAAATATAGATGACTTAGACCAGAAGCCAAATTGTGTTAAATGGGAACGAATCCAAGCAATAACAAAAAATATATATATAAATAGGGTGCTATTTATCCGTAGTTGCATATAAGAAACTATAATGTAAACTACCAAAACAGAATTGGCAATATCTTTTTCACATTTTAACTTTTTTTTAAGTATTACATATTATATACATTTTCTTTAATGCAATAGCAATTTTATCGTACCATTTGAATAATAATACCATAAAAAATTTCAATATTACTCATGGGACCAATTTTGCATATTTGATGATTACTTGACGATAAATACTCGAGTCAAAAATAACTCTTTAACCTTTAAATGAATTTAAATATAATATTTAATTTTGTGAAAAAATTCTCTTTAGATATTATTATTATCATTATATTACACGAAAGAGATTTTTTCATATAAAAAAAAAAACACATAATGTGAAAAAGAATTGAATTTCCTTGAGAATATATTTTCGTATACAATATCTGCTCTTTCTATTATTATTTGCAGAAAAGAAATCGATATTTAGAATAAAGTTCTTAAGGTTTCTTTTGTGACATGTTTTCTTAGGTTACTGTGCTTTTACGATCAACTTCTAGCACATTATGCATATGAAATGTCTTTAAAATCTTTATACGACATTTAAGCATTAGGAATTTATAAACATTGAAATTGCACTAGCGACGGAATTTTAAAAAGAATTTTTTTTTTCTTTTCAGTTTCGGACAATGTTATTGTTTTCTTTATTATGGATATATACTGTATATATAGAATCTACATGAAAATTCCAAATAACGCAGATTATCTCGAACGATATAAAAATACACGATTTTAAAATTCTTCCAAAAAATTTATTTCATCCAAAAAAATTATTTCTTTCTTTTATTCATCCATTTTAATATGAAAAAAAAAAAATATCTACTTGTCAGAATAAACTGACGAAAATGTAAGCATCTACTCCTTTTTGAAGTAAATTTGCATAAACAAAAATACTTTTCAATATAGTTGTAGTGTAGTTGGAAATATTTTGGTAGAAATGAATATCAAGTTATTGTTCATCCTACCACAAGGATTGACAACGTTTACTGAAGCTTTTTGCTGCCTTCTGCGAAAGCATAAGAAAACATACCAAGATCTGTCAACGAGATTAAAGTTTACGCTAGACAGAGCTGGTTCGCCATGACGAGTGACAAGGATTACAAAAAGAAAGAAAGAAAAGAAGAAGAAGAAAAAAAAAATTAAGGAATTTCAATTACAAAAGCGAACGAATTGAATTGGTTTTCGGTTTTAGAAGAAGGAAGAAAGCTGTAAAGTTAGGGTTTGATCACTGAAAATTACACTTTTAATTCTTTTATATTTATTAGAAAATTTATTATTGTAATCTGCATATTAATTTCTCGAATTTTCAAAAATGTTAATTAATAAAAATCATATATATATATCGTATTAAAAAAAAAATTATTTATTGTTGAAATTCGCAACTTAAATTTTTTTCTGAATTAAAAAAAAAAAATTTAATTATTGAAATTCACAAATAAATTTTCTCGAATTTTTTTTTAAATGTTTAATCATTGAAATTAACTATTTCAATTTGTAGAATTTTATTTTATTTTATTTATTTACACATTATTGTTACTGTTTATAAGTATATGTTAACTCTTTCACTTGATACAAATCAAAATATTATATTAATAAAATAATAGATCTATAACCTGTAGATCCATTATTTTATTTAGCCTATAGATACCTATAGATTTTTATAGAATCTATTAGAATCTCTAATAGATTCTATAAATTATAGTGTTGAAATTCTATTATTTATTTTATTATTATACTGTTAATTTTATTATAAATAATAAAATTCCGACAGTATAATTTATAGAATTTATTCATGATAAAAGTTTCAATTATATCTTGCATTATCATCGTATATAAATTACGATTATTAAAATAAAATTCTTTTATATTTTAATACCGTAGATAATTTCTTTTAATAAGATGACATTTAAGATTATTATATGAATATCATCCAAACCTACGGTATTTTATAAATGAATTTTTGATAAAAAAATATTATTTCCAACAATAATATTACAGAGTTAAGTCAAAATTGTTCAATTAAACTCTTAAACTTCCAACTTTATATGTAAATTTAAATACATAATTACATATCAACCATGACTCTTTGTGTTGATAATGGATGACGACGATAGTTTTACTGTAATTAATGAATGATAGATCATCTTGTATTGAATAGGTCAATAGCAGCTCGTACAATATAAAGGACATATGTCCTAAATGATTCAGTATTACTTCTTTTTTTTTTTTTTTTTAAATCGAAAAGAGAAAGCTTTAACTATTGAGAGAGATAAATAATAATTTCGGAAAGTAAATTTCTCTCGAAAAATAGGAGATAACTAAACATTCTATTTTCTACTAGAATTTTAAAAATGGTAATGAATTTTTATCCAAAAATGAGATCTTCCTTATAAATTGGAAATGGAAACGCATAAAGCATAATGCTATAATATAATGGAGATGAATAGATTATAAATAAACATTAGAACCTCTTCATCTTCATTATTTCGTAAATATTATCCTATTTATTTGGAGCATGATCATTATTTGTGCCATTGATTTTGTCATGAATTATCAGAATTTGATATGTTGTCCATCAACTCGAATATTAAATTTCACTTCAATGGAAAGAGATTGCGTATTATAAATGCTTGTGAATTGCAATCAAAAATGTTTATTTGTCATTAAATTATCATTAGAAAGAAACTATTTTCTGTAATTTATTTTGTTTATAGTATTAATAAATAATTCAATAGACAATAATTGTTTAACAGATTTAACTAATTTTTTTAATCTATCGTCGTATAGAATAAGTAAACCATATAATTAACTGGTTCGTCTACCCCGTAAAGATATTAGATAATTACGAAAATTAAATACAGAGTTATTAAAATAAAAATAAAATGATTTTATCCTCCACTTTCTAAATGAATGATTAAATTGTTTATAAATAAATTCAGGACTATTCATTTATTAAGTAATAGTCTAAAAGTTGATTTTTCACGATACGATTCTACATCAAAAATCAAAAGATTAATCAAAGAAATGGCTGATTCTTTAATTAGAATATATTTCACTCCCTTATTTATTAAATAAATACAAAGATTCTTACGTAAACAATGCATTAGATACTTTTATATATATATTTTCGAAGTTTGAAAGGAAATAAAATGTATAGAATTACTTTTCCTGAAAGGGCCACTCGAAAATCAAAAAACAGTGAACTGGAACGATAGATTCTGTGAATATGAACTGTGAACCGTAAGAAAATGTGTGTCGAAAACTTCCAAATCGTTACCAAGTAGAAGCAACAGTTGAAAGAATTCAAATAATCAAATGCACATCTAAAAAAAATATTGAAAAAAAAGAGAAAATATTGAGATATTTAAATATTTTTAATACACATTCAAATATTATATAAGAATAGATTAAATATTTAAGAAATATATTTTGCATAATATCTGTAAGAATTGTTTTTCTTTCTTTCACGCGTTACGTGATATACACTTGCATTCGTGAACTGTAGTAACCCAAAAGCTGTGGCACGATAATTCGCGTGGTTACTTCACTTCTGTTAAGTTCGTTAATGTTCGTATTCTTCTTCATGCAACTCCGATCAACTGCACAAAAATTAATAAGCAAATCTCAAAATCATGATTCTTATCGTGTGTAATTTTTAAACCAGTTGATAAAAATAATATTAAATTATACGAATTTAATTTATAAAAATTCTAAAGGAGAAAAGAATACACTTCGCTTCACTCTCTACGCTTCATCTTAAATACGTTAAACAGTTTCGATTAATATGAATTAATATATTGCAAGTAGAAATTTTAAAAATTTATTTATTATGTTGTCTACATTGGGAGTTTTATTTCTTTCTATGGCTTCAATTCGTCTAGATTATTATTTAAAAAAAAAAAATCTTTGATTATTTTATTCAAAAGTTTATTTAAGTACAAATTATTTGCTTGGAAATTCTGATGTAAATAAATAAATTTTACAAATTGTTAGCTTCTAAAAATTTTTTTTAATAAATTTTTAGAAGCTAACAATTATGAAAATTGTTTAAAATGTTAGATTCACTAATGCGGAAGTATAAATTTAATAAGATATAGTTTTTTTTCCTTTACATTATATATAGACTTTATTAAAAATTAGTTTTTTTTTAATATAAACATGCAGAAGTGTTCATTAATTCGCCTGTTTCGTTAAATTTTACTACTTTTTTTTTGCATCTGCTATACTTCCTGCATTCTATGTAAAATATAATTTAGTAGGTTATTAATTTTTTGCAAATTTTGTAGAATTGCAATTCAGTCAATAATCTAATAGAATGTCAAGATTTGAGTTTCACCAAATTTGGCATTTCAGTTTAATCCTCAAAGGATGTTTTTCTGTTAATTAATTAATAAAAAAAATTATATATATATAGGAAGAAGTATGATAAGATTATTTGAACTTGCATAAAAAAAAATAAGATATCAACTCATCAATAATTATGTCAGAAAATGCATTATAAAGTTAATATTAAAATCAATAAAATTGTTTTCATACTTGATTAAAGCAATATAATATTTTTAAATAATTATTTTAATAATTTTAATTTAAAATTACTTATAAATAAGAATATTTCAGAATTTTTTTTCTGTGAAAATCACTTGAAAAATTTCGATGAAGAATAATTAAAATATATTTAAATTTTAATTTCTAAATAAAATTTTTAAATTTAAATATCGTAATTTCGCATACAAAAATTAATTATCTATGGTAAAAAAAAATCTTATCATCAAATAAATAAATATAATTTTAAAGATAAAAAAGATTTTTAAAAATACAATTAACAATAACTCTTATCAAATAAAATTATTTTTATATTTAATCTAGCTGTTAACATAAAGTAATTAAAAATATATATATGATCACGAATAATATTATTATATCCAGACTTTATTTTGTACTGTTCATAATGAACTTTTATGTAATTAATACGATGGTGAAAAATTCGGTCTCTTGTTAATAAGGAAATTAATTTGGTTGATAAATAACGAACTTTGGAAAATCCAATAAATGAAATTTAATTACGGGAAAACAATACAAATTTCTTTGCCATTTCACAGTTTTAGTTAACTATAACACTTGTTACTTAAAGAAGGATTTAATGTTGTTGTCCCAAGATGTTTGATTACTAAACTTTAACAATAAGTGCCGAAAGAATATATATGCAAACTGTAATTTTCTTGTTAATAGTGCATTTGTCTTCGCACTTTAATGCAAACAGAATGATCTTTTCTAAAGAATTAAAGAATGTATCTTAATATAAAAATCCAATTGTTCCGTCTAATTAAATAACAGATCAATATATAAGATTTTGAATATTAACAAGGGAATTGTGATCTTAAGAGAATTATTTTCTTGTTAAAATATTTTTATAAACAAATGCTGTTTTGAAAGAAATAAAAATAATTTTTCTTGTCAATATTCTGCTTTTAAATTTATAAACTTTCTATATATAGTATGTATTCAATAATAATTTTGTTTAATTTTAGTATTTGTCGTGTTTCTTCCTCGAAATTTCGTAACAACATTTTATAAAGAGATAAAAGTTTTATCACTTATTATTAATTTTTATTGATAAAAATAATTAAAATTAATTAAGGTTCAAAGAAAATGCATATTTAAATTTATATTATTAGAAATACTTAATAATAAAAACAAAAATATTAATTTTATCATCTCTAATAGCAAATTATATTCGTTAGCATGGAAAAGTTTCTTAGCTTAGCTTTGTTGATTATACATGAAACTCATATAGTGCAAATTATTTTGAAAAAAATTATACATGCAGATTAAAAGATTTATATTTTATGTTTTAATAATAAAAATTATATTATCATTATAAAAATCACAATCTGAGACTAGATTGTATTTTTTTCGATGGTTTGATATTAAATGATGTGCTTTATATTTTATCTCTACTTTTTATATGGATTTTTTTTTTGTTTAGATTCAAAATTTTCACAAATTTATCTCAGTTCACTATATTCTACTAGAAGAGAAAGTTTTATTTGCAACAATAAAAAAATTGGTACTTTTTCGGAAATTCAAATAATTTTATTCAAATAAATAACAAGTAATACAATACAATACTGGTAACAGTTTTGAATATTATATTACTTCTTATTTAACATTCTTAAATCTATCTTCTTAAAATTTTATGCAATCTTCTTTTGATATAAATAAATTATACTCAATGAGAAAATGTCAAGATTTGACTTTTATAAAAATTTATACACTAATATTTATTATCACAACTGTTTACGAATTCAGTGATCTTCACCTAAACATTACTAATGTTCTTTATTTGTGACAATGTGTTTATTGGTAAAATAATAATGTGACATGTATTTGATGAATTATCCAATATTCATCCAGATGACAAATCTATTATTCCTCTGTTGAAACGAGCAGAAATAACTTCTAACGATGAGATTCTTTATATAAGTTAATGTATCTTGACATTTAGTATTTGGATGGACTTTCCTTCTGATCTGTTTCGAAATTTTTAATTCTCGACAAAATGTTCCTTTCTTCTCTTTTTAGCTTATTTCCGAAAGAAAAGTAAGCTAAAAAGGAAAGAAAGTGATTTTATAAAATACGCTGAATTTTATTATCATTGAAAGTATTATTAAGGTAAATAATTCAGGAATGAGATAAATGAGATTTGGTAAGATCAAATTCTGGCTCATATATTTTAATATATCTTATATATATATCACGGCATCCACATATTTAGAATGCTAATAGCACAAAAAAAGGGGAAATTCTCATAAAATTAAACAGTGAACAAGGATGAGGAAGAGATATAGTTCAAATTTCGGAAGATGCAAAATCCATACAACGTTGAAATTAGTTATACCAGAAAATAAATATTTGCTGGATCGTAGAAAAGAAAACTATCAAACATGTCTTCAGTTGTTGTGGACAAACAACCGAAGTCTTATTAAAGTAAAGAAAGGGACTAAAATATCAATAATACAATATATTGTAGATTTAAAAAGAAAATGATGTAGAAATTGGACAAAATTTTCGGTATCCTACTCCAAATACATAAATATAATTTAGCAGGAATGCTCTTTTAGGAAGTACTTTCCGAACTAATTCTGTATATCCCAAGGAATTTTAAATGTATTTTCACCAAATTCTATTTATCCTACTATTTTTATTGTATTTTTTATGAAGTTAGTTGATTGATAACTTTAATGTAGCAGCATTATATTGATAGAACTAGTATATCTTACATTGCCAGAATTGTCATTTATTTTAAAAGACATACGGAAAGGACTATTTTACTATAGGATCAGAAATTTTTAAAAGATACTTATAAAAAGAATAACCATATATTTAAGTAATACCTTTGAATGTTTATAATAACAGACTATAGCACGTTTTTTCAGCGCTATTCATATCTTAAAGTTTCATTATATCGGAGTGAGTAATTAGCATTTATATTGGATTTCTAAATACTGATCCGATCGCAAATCCTACTACTGTTGTATTTTATAATCAATCCAAATTTTATCATTGTATGTGACCAAGCTTATCGCATTGCCACTCAGGGCTCATCGATCCCTATTTCTTATTCACTGGTAGAATTCTTCTGGCTCGACCATATAATTTATTATATTCGAAAACAACAAAAACCTAAAGCGCTCTAAACCAAGATTTAGAATTTAAGTAAAAGATATAAATTATAATCAAGCATCCAGACAAATAATTTTGGTTTTTCTCTTGGAAAACCAATTTCTTGGATTTTAAGGAAAATCCTTATTCTGTCGGTTGACTTCATTTTTATTTCTCCAACTGATGCTACCATGGGTGTTCAATTACAGGAGACAAATTTCTGACTCACTGAATAGATTTGTGTATTTTAGAGTAGTATAAATATCTGTAAATCAGCTGAATAATCGATTGAAAATCATTAGTGATAAATTGAATAGTTCTGAAAGGAAAACATCCTTTGATAAATGGAAGATTTACAGATCTCAGACAACATTTACTGATAATCTATCTGAGAACTGAATAATGGAGTTACTATGATTTCAGAGAGATCTATCATTTATATGTAAGATAGTATTTCTAAAGATAGTTATGATAAACTTGAACGATTGGCTTACCAACAATACTGTGATAAAATAATTTTACATCATTTATGATATTATATACAGTACTAATATATGCTAAGATGTAAATTTTCAGTGAATTTCGAGACTAAGATTGAACTACTGAGTATGATCCGGAATTGTCACTCTACAGCAACTTGAATGTTTACTCATTCCTGTGAATACAGTATATGTACAGAATTGCGATTAGAACGATTGAATGTAATTTAAGTTCATATCTTAAATGCTGTCAAGCAGTAAAAGGAAATTTATCGCTTGATAGGTTTCCTAAACTAAAGGAATTGACGATCATTCTTGATATTACTGTATTTGTCCATGCAGGAAGGCAGAGAGCGAAACGATACGGTTCTCTTTGAAGTGAGATTTCCATAACAGTAGTAACTAATGAATAATTCGATATGTACTCATAAGCTCAGAATGTGAATAGTAACACAACTTCTTATTTATAAAAGCACGCAATCCATGCAATGGTTGTAATTAAATTGAAAATTAAACCTTCCGAATCAGGACCGACTGACTAAAAGTATCATTTCGTTTTAGTTAAAGAGATCATTATAATGGCCGAAGATTTCTAGATTTCTTAGTTGGACAGATAGATCAAAGCTATTTATCATCTCAGATATAGAGAAATATTAAAAATATGTTCCTGATTTGAAATTTTTCTTCTTATGAATGAGTTGGAACGTTTTCATTAAAGGAATTTTTATCAACTTCAAATAAAATTTTAACATTGATTTTTTGATTTATCAATTAGCTGAAAAGTAAAGTGGACTAATAAAACATATTCACATAAATAATTTTTCTCAAAATAAGAAAGAAAGTGACTTAGAGAAAGAAATTAATAATTGTTTAGTACAAAATCCTAATTTCTCTTGATTTGTCTACTTTAAAGTTGCATAAAGATATTTGATTATGTAGTTTACTACTAAATTTTTTTATAGTAAAATATCCATGTAGATAATTAAGGAAATCTCTTTTCTATATAGATATTTTACCATAAAAAATTTTAGTAATTAACTATAATAATCAAATCTCCTTGTAGAGAGGAAGAAAGCAATGTGAAAGGAAATCTCCTTTTTATATGGACATATATTAAAGTCTCAATTACAGAATCATAAACATTAAACTTCTATTTGTATAACTTTTCTAAGTTTTCTTAATAATAATACTAAATTCTGGCATTAATTTTTTTACAAAAAACAGACATTTACTAACGTAAATTACCTGTAAATAAATATATAACTAAATTTGTCGAGGAAGAGATCTTTGATAAATTTAAAAATATACACTATCCAATCTTCGAATATATGTTATAATACTTAATTTTAAGAACCAAAAACAAAATATAGAGTTATGGAAGCAATATATTATATATATTTTATGTAAATGTAAACTTATAGAGATTTGAAGACATAATAGGAATGAAATAATATATTGGAATGAAGTAATCCATAAAGATATCATCACATTCTATACTTATTGGAGCACAGTTATTACCTTCATCCTAGCCTTAGGCAGCTTTTATTACATTTAGATCTATATAGGTTTTTCCAATCTCAGCAATAACAATAACAATCCAACATACTTACAATATCCATTGTAAAAATTTAAAGAAATCGAACCGGCGTGTATGTTGGATGGACGAAATTGTTTCAATGCTATCTAGTTTTAATTTTGAAGATTTAGTGAAGAGTATTTAGTCTTTAACTATCGAAATTATTATAGTTTTGAAAGTTTGCAAGATACAGTAATAAGAATATATTGAAACATCATATCACATGATATTCATTATGTATAGGCGTGCAATGATTATCAAAAATTTGATACTGAGCCATCTACAACTCTTCCTAGATTCTATAATCTTTACAAAAAGATTTTATCTTTCATTCAAAATATAAAATATAAGTCGTATAATAAGAAAACAGAAAAATATTTTTGAAAAATTAAAAAAGAAACAACAATAAAATTATAATTCAATAAAATATAATCAAGCAAACTTTAATTTCTGCATTGAACCAAGGACTTGCCTCAAATCAATCTGAAATATAAATAAAATAAATAGATTTATTATATAAATACATATAAATAACTAAGTATATTTAACAAAGTTAAATTGAAATAAAATTCAATTATTTGATGAAAAAAATAAATAAATAAATTGATTTTTCAAATGATGTAAATATAAAAACAGATTTTATCGTAAATAATATATAAAAATATAATTTTTATATACAGTATATAAATTTTTTTAAAATATAAATTTTTTTACTAATCTTATTAATTTTTCCATCCATTATTTTATTTTCTGCAAATAAAATCTCAATTTTTAGAGTTTAAACATTTTATATTGTTTTTATTGTTATCATTTTTTTATTTTTAAAATAGAAGTATTACAATATATATATATAAATTTTATAATATTTCTATTATTTATTATATATATAAAAGTTATTTATATATATATATATATATATATAAATAATATAGGGCCTATATATTATTTCATTATAATATATTTATAATTTATTTATATAATATATATATATTAATAAATTTAGAAAATAATTAAAATCTAATATTTTATATATGTGTATATAAGATATTAGATTTTAATTATTTTCTGAATTATCTGAATTTAATAAATTTTTTATTTTTCTCATAATTTATAAATTATCCTAAATAAAAAAAAAATATTTTTATATATTATATTAGAATTCAATAATTCTTTAAATATATCGAATTCTGATAGGCAAACATAACAAATTCAAGTTCATTATATCGATTTTTGTTCAGCTTTTGACTACTTTTTTTTAATAATTTTATTAAAAAAATCGAATTTATTTGAGTAATTTTATTTTCTATTTTTTTTTTTTTTTTTTATTCTAAAAACATTTCGAAATTTTTATTTTTAAAAGATTGTATATATATAAATTATTTTTGATAAATTTCAGTTAAAGAAAGTTTTTCCAATTTAAAAATGTTTACTTTCTCCTATTTATTTACTTTTTTTTTTTTTTTTGATTTATAAAGTTAACTTAGTTATTAAGTATAAATAATTTTTTTCCCCTCCAACTGTAACTTATATACTTAATAAAATTAATTTAAAAATTTAATAATGTACTTTAATGTGCTAATTTTAATATTCATGTGCAGTTAAAACATAAACTTTAATAGCAATCAAAGTATGGTAATTAAATATAATGATTATTCTTAAGTACTTTTGAACCTATTTAAGATATTTTAAGCAATAATAATAAGTGTACTGATTGCACATTATTAATTAAGTGCAGTATAAAGATGGTTATGTTAATTTATTCATTAATAATATTTTAATTATCAAAATTATAGCAGTTCTAAGTCTGTAATCTGTAAAACACAAAATGTGATTATTCACTTTAATATTTTATTATTTTTAAGTTTTATTAAAAAAAAAAAAAAATCAGCAACAGTTTACAAAGAAAATTATATTTAAAGCTACTTACATGATAGACTTTTTTTTTTTTTTTTTAACTAAAAATAAAATGACAACATTCAGCAAATAGCTTAACTTTATTGCATTAAAATTTGAACATAAAAAGAAATTTTTATTCAAAAATTTAATCTTGTAAATCTATATATTTATAAGATTAATTAAAATTCATTTCCCTTCATTATTTTCCAATATAAAAATTAATTCTACAATAAAAGCAAACACTAATATATATAAAAATTTCAATTTTGACAGTAGTGAATGCAATTTCTTTAAATAGTTTTGACAAGAATTTTAACTTGAATATTTTTTCTTCTTTATTATTATTTTTTTATTGTAATTTCTTCTTCGAGTAAATTTGTATATTTTGTAGTTTAAAATAGATTAATTCAATTTATTCAGACATAAAATGCATTAAGAAATTTGTTTTACTTTTCTTTCTGTTTACGAAAACACTCAAAGAGGAAATATATTTAAATAATTGACTTTTAGTTATTTTTCAGAGGAGAAATATGAAAACGTCAATTAATATTTAAAAAAAAAAAGTGTGAAAAAAACATTGAAAAAATATTTTTTGAAAAATTATGAATTTTTGTCATTAATTGATAAATAAAAGAAAATATTTTTTAAACATAATTTGCTGAGGTTTTCACACTACTTGGCATAAATTATCTTTAAAAATCTGATTTAGAAAGGAAAATATGTTAAAAATAACCAGTTTAATACTGAAAACATTTTGGTAATTTAGTTTTTTTTATTGGAAATTTTCGTCTACTGTACTACTTTTTATGGATTTCCTTTATGATACTGTTACTAAATATAAGTTAATAGTATTTTTATCCGGTTAAAGCCCGTGAAATTTCATTCAAAGAAGTACTAGTCCTCTGTGCCATTACTGTTAGCACAGGTGTGAAAATAATATGTTTTATCTCTAGCTCAGATGTTCTTTAAGAGATCAGATCTTCTAAGAAGGAGAAGATCAACTGTTTTGTTAAGAGTTTTATAACTTTCCTTTTTTTTTATTTTCTGATTTCTTTCTGACTCACTACAATTCTTTTCGATCTGATCAGGTGATACAATACTTTTAGAAAACAGTAGGGTGTTACTGAAACGCTTTAAAAATCCTCCCACTACTAGTACAAGTATTAGTTCTTTCGTTCTATACTAGATTTTATATTAATATATAAATCGTAAACTGTATTTATATTGGATTTATAAAAGCAATAATATTAAAAGTTTTGTGTTTTTTCTACTTTTATTGACCTAAAGAGTGAAGTACTCCAGTTATATAAACTTATGTCATAGAATGTTTATTTTATTTAAAATATTTTTTTAGATTTCCTGTCATAAAGTGATTTTATTTTGGTGCCAAAATTAGTAATTTGTAACTGATTTTGAAATGTTTAGCTTAATTAAATGTATTATTATTTGAATTTTGAATATAATTTCGATAATAATCAAATATATTTTATTATCGTCTCTAGTTTTTCTAATTCAGTAACTGGAATTTATTTATCTATCTTCTACAATGACAGTTTTTAAATGGGTAACAATATTTTTCGTGTCACAAATTGTTCTAGAATTAATTAAATACTTATTAAATTTTTAAAGAATAATATTGCTTTAAAAATTCTCTAACAGTTGGGAAAAAAAATCTATTTTTAATTATTATAATAAAGTAAAAATCTGGCTTGAAAGTATTGACAGATCTTATATATAAAACATATCTGAAATATGTTTATCATAACATCACAGTAAGAACTGCAAATATACTTTAGAGATCTACCACATAAACAGCTGACAATCCTTCAACAACAGAAAAATCTGCAAAATTTTAAAAAAAAACAGAAAATGTATATAAGAGAAAATTCTCTGAATATCTTCATTGAAAAAGCTCAGTGTTGATTCAGTGTTGACTCTAATACACAAAGTCGTCTTCACAAAGAATATTTATGGGATAATATCGACAAGGATTCACTTCTTATTGGAAAGATTACTGTAACTGTGCCAACACTCATATTACTGCAAGATAAGAATGAAGGGTGGGAAGAGAACATTTTCATCCAAACTCCCTTCCGAGTTATAGTTCTGGATAATTCACATCGGTTTTCACAATAGCTAGCAGTTGTTGCTTTGATTTACGACGAGCCATTTTCGTCTTCCCCACGTTTCACATTACCCTGCAAGTTCCCTATCCAACTTCTTACCCCTCTGCCATCTCAACTGTTCTAATGGAAAACGGAGTGGCCATACGCTCCTTTCATTGATTAACGTAATCAATAGACGAAGCATGACGACGAAAAGTGGTACAGAAGAAGAAAGTTTTTGATGTTCCTCGAGAAATTCTTTTGCACTACTTTTCTTCCTCCTCCTAAAAAAAATTTCTTTTAACAGAGAACTAAAATGGAAATTTAATAATCATTTATTTTCTTTAATTATTAAATTTTTATGCAAATTTCTTGTTAATCATTTTAAAAATTAAATTAATAAATAAATCATGCAGTTTTATTAAATTAAAAGTGAATTTTTGAAATTTATAAATTTTTATTCGTACTCTTATTTTTAATGGTATAATTTCTTTATTTCAACTCGCTTAAAATATATTTTTTTCTCCCTCTGCTTTAATTTTAATGAACTATTTAATTAATGGTTAGCTAAAACAATTTTAATTATTTATGAATGAAATTAACGTTTGGAGTAATATTCGAAAGAAAGTTTAAATCAATAGCTCCGCCCAATTTATAAGTGATTAAGAAAAATATACTCACAACATGCAGATCGTTTATTAAGCAAATTTATAATGTGTCTTCCCGCGTATCTTCTTCTTTCTTTTTTTCTTTTTTCTTAAGTTAGCGAATTAATATTCAGAGTTTCTTTGCATAAAATTTTGTAGAAGGGATGAGAAGCAGTTTTGCATTTATCCATCCATCAAATATGTTGATGTATTGTAATCAATGCAGATCACTCTGCAGTTCCTGGGTGGTCAATCGAATCATGAAAAAGAAAGGAAGAGCTTTGCTCGCCTTTGGCGAGAACCTACTCTTCAGGCTATTCTATCGTTAAGTCTAGACTGTTTACAAAAGAGATGCATGTTTATCCAACTTCGATTGCTGTATAGACTTATAAAAACAACTTGATGCAATTAGGAAGTGCAGTACAGTGTCTATGATACAATGAAACATTCATAAAAATTAGAATTTTGCATAAAATATTAAATAACTCACTTTCAAACTTTAGAGTCATCTTAAATCTCTGATTGTCTTTCGAATGTAGCCATGCTAATTTTAACATTTTTTTTTTTTTTCTTTTTTTGAATTTTTCAGAATAAAAAAAAATCATTCATAGTTACAGAACAATTCATTTATTTAATTCTAAAAAAACTACACGTACAATTAATTAACACGAAATACTGTAAATAATAGTTATTTTTTCTTATTTTTTTCGTTTAAACTTCGAAACAAATAATTAGGAAAATCTATCCGAACTTCTTAAGAAATTCATATTTAGGTACTGTATAATTATTTTCTAAAATTAAAAAAAGTAGTTTTAAATTTTTTCATTAAATGTTATACACAGTTATAAAATATTCAGTAATTTATATACGCCATATTAGTTCATTGCTTAGAGGAAAAAAAAAAAATTAATTAATTCATAAAAATAATTTAATTAATACTTTAACAACATTTTTATTGCATTTCCAACGATAGAAATCTTTTCAATAATCTCACTTTAATGTTAATTGTTACTTCTGCAGTTGTTTTTTTTTCTTCTCCTTTTTTGTTAAGGAGTGGATCTATCCTGTTTGATATTGTATCAAGAACTATTTCTTAGTGCTCTTTTTCTCTTCTGTGATTTTTACGATTTGATTTGTTCCAATTCAATAACTTTAGGAGAAGAAGTTCTATAATGCTTGAACAATATATCATCTGGATGGCATTAAGTGCAGTTTTGTAGTCCTTTCTGAATAAAACTTTATATATAATGTATATATATATACAAGTTTTCTTCGTTTTGATGACTTAAATGAAGAATTAAAAGTCCAAAACTTTAACTTTTCGCTGCTACAGTTTTAAAATTATTATTATTATTTTATTTTGTTTTTTCTAAATATCTCTTATCTTTCTTTCTTATATATTATATATCACTGTGAAATTTATTTTACAGCTATTAAATATTTTATTATCTAATAAATATTCCAAATAAGAGGAAAGAAACTCTGTAAAGAAAAAGAAATTTAAATATATAATAATATAAAATCAATAAAAAGTCATACGGAACTAATTTAAAATTTAAAAATTTATGTTAAAAAAAAAAAAAGATAAAAGATGATAAAAATTCTTTTTCTGGAATAATACACTGTATATTAAATTTTTTTAATTTAATATTCAAAATAAATATTGTATAAGTTTATAATAATAATAATAAAATATTTATGATGTTTGTAAGTTATATAAAATTATTATTGAATTTCTTTTTAATTTATACAATAAGTTTTTTTTTTTTTTTTTACAAAGTTTAAAGTTTTTCCCTAAGAAAAGTATGAAAAATTTTGATTGTAAAGTAATTTATGTATATTATAATCAAGTTTAAATATATAACTTATATATAAAAGAAAAATATATAATATAGGAAGAGATAAAAAATTTTTAATATTACAATATTTTAATTATTATTCACTATAAAAGAAATAATAATAAAATAAAGAATTTTAAATTAAGAAACTTCCAAAGTAAAATTTATTTTAGAACTTTTAGAAATGAAAAATGGAATAAAATTAAAAAATAAAAATAAAAATCATTAAGAAACTTTATGAAAATCTATAAAATTAAATTATTAATAATATAAAAATAAAATTAAATAACAATAAATTAAAAAAAAGCATACTGGAAAATAACATTATGTTCAGACATTAATTCCTGGAAAAGGAAGAAAAGATAAGACGAATAAATGAGGTACATTGAAGAGGATACTTCAATTAATGCCAGAATCAAGCAATTTCCTAGTCAAATGTTAGAAACGCCTTAATCCATTGGTAGAAGTTTAGTATTCTGTACTTGTACTCATGACAGAATCCTCAAGTTCTAAAGTTCCGCTCGTAATTGTCTTGAGGTTTTCCATTTCGCTCCTGAACTTTCCATTAAGTAATTTAACTAGGATATTTGTCAAGATAGTTGAAAAGAAAAACAAGTTACATTTTCTTCAATTTATTAATATACATTTACGTGACTAAAATTTATAAGAACGGTTTTGAATGACGCTCTTTAAATTTTAAGATTATTATTTTTTTTAATCCGTCAGTTTTAGAAAATTTATATTTTACTTCCTAAAGTTAAAATTCTTAATGAAGTTTTAAAAATTCAAATAAAATTTTTATTATTGCTACCAGACATGTTTACGATTTTGAAATTTTATGAAAAGAATATATAGGGGCCTATATTATTTATCTACTTAATTTATAATCTAAATTATATAGAAAGAGATAAATTCTTTTTTTTATGTAGGTAATATATAATCTTGTCCAATTTTTGATGGATTTTTTTTTTTTAGAATAAAATAAAATAAAATTTCGAAATTCTTTATCAGAAATACGTTTCCAAAAATTAATCGGATGTTATAGAAAAATCTTTCAAAGAGATAAAAGGAACCGTATTTCGGACTTATGACGTCAGTGACATGGCGAAACCAGTTATAACAAGATTATTGATTCTCTGTCAAAGAAGTCATATTGAATACTTACAACATAGTTCTGCTCTAGTACATGCTGTATAAATCAATCAGTGTAACTTTTCAATAAATAAAATATATTTTACTGAATTTCCATCAAAGGAAATATACTTAATGCATCGCTGTTGCTTTAACCAACACGTAGAGAAGAGTCATGATCGTTTTACAATATTTTTTATTTATTAAATCTGTTCGAAGAACCGCGATAATATGGGTCATGATGATATAAATTTGCATACAGATGCCTCTAGCAACTTAAGGGAAGAAGAAGAAGAAGAAGAAAAAAAATAATAAAAAATATAAAGAAAGAATCGCGATAACAATCTAAGAACAAATCTATAACAAATTAAGATCGAAACCGAGATTAAAATAACAATAAAGATGATAAAAAGTTAATAGCTTTAAACATAAAAAATAATAATATAATAATAATATAAAGGTTTAGAAATGTGATACTTTCTTAATAAATTCTTTTAGAAAGGCCGAACATGTCGAAATTTCATTCATCATCACGATATCTTTCATACCGATAATTAGGATTTTTTTAAAAAATTACGTATTTACCCCTAAAATAAAAGGAGGATATTAATTACCGACTGCCAGAATTAGGGGGCAACGTCCAAAATTATGAGATGTGTAGGACACATCTCGCAGGTGGTTCATTAATAGGCAGCACAGTGGTTTGCATACGTCCGGCTCTTATGAGCGACTGTCCGATCT
>WUQG02281498.1:0-19719 GCA_011317285.2 Androctonus mauritanicus | reverse complement strand
AAACTAAGCTTGGTGTAAAAATGAAATTTGTTGTGTTGAGTAGCGGAGACAAGTCCACATTCATGCAGAAAGTTTAATCTGGATTCGACATGTTCTTTTTTCGCTACCCTTCCGTGAACACCGCGACACTTCTATATCCATTCTGACGACAACAATCAATCTCCATTTCCGCCAATACTATTAGAGATTCTGAAATAAAAGTTGTTGTGTTGAAAACCTATTACAATTCCACAACTATGCTAAAAATTTCGTCGACATCCTATGTGCAGTTTTTTCTAGCTCCCGCGCACTACAATATTTGATCCACTGATGATGTTCGTTTTTAGGTTTACATCATATTAAAAAATAAAGAAATGAAAAAATCATGTTTTGTTAATATACAAGTCTACATCTGTGCCAAAAATTGTATCGAATTTCAATGTTAAGTTTCCATATTTTTAGTTCCGTTGTTTATTGATAGATGGCGGTGGAGAAAGTTAGGTTGGCTTCATTGATTAGAGTCAGCTGCTGTTGTATTTGATGTTCATTCAATAGATGAATAGGCCAAAATAAGTAGTTAAAATTGGTTATCGGTTTTTATTTGACACGTGTGCAATAAATATAAAATCAAGTAAAAAAACGAACAACCTGAACAAATACAAATTGCTTATTTACATAATAATAATAATAACAACAATAATAATAATATTTGCTTATTTATTATTATTTTATTGAAATACTAGGTAAAATTAATATTGCAAGTGGTTTCACTTTGAGCCATTTAATAAATATTAAAAATAAATATCTCATTAGTTAATAACATTATTAATGAATTGTTTGTTTACGCTTCCGCGATTAGATGTCTTATTAACATTAAATTCTATTGAGTTTGAATAGACAGACTGGCGAGAACGCATTAATATTGCACTCCATAAAAGTTTTAAAGACGAATCATACGCAAGCAGCATTTATTTTTAGTTACTAAATTTATTTCTCTGTTTTAAAAGACACTAAGGATTTACAATGCAAAGACTATAAATTAAACTACTATACAATTATTCAGGCAGAGGATTTACACCTTGAGCTAAGCATTGCGATTTATTATGGAAAAACTATTTGACGTTCTTATAAGTTCTGATTTAAAAACAACACTTTGCAACTCATTCAGAAAGTCAAGATAATACTTTAAGACTTTTGAAGTATTCAGAAAGTGTCAAACTGAACTCAACACACAAGCTTGCTAGGTTCCAGGGCATTCAGGAAACGTAGGTAATGAGTTAGCGGACATCCTGGCTCAGAAGCACACTATAATAGAAATATTTAATATACTGTTTGTGCATGTGGGCACCTATCAATATTAAGGGATTTTTAACCAAACTTCATTAAATATTTGGAATGAAATATGGAAAACGGACAAGAAGGGCTATATAACTCATACCTACTTCCCGGCAGTAGACACAGATTAAAGATTACAAACACTTGAGTTGAATTAACTAAATTCTTTAGAAACCACAGTAGATTAAATACCTACCTTCACTGTTGCAGACTATTGACAGTGATAAGTGTAATTGCAAATCAGATGAACCAGATAATTCCGTAGATATTTATGACTATCACTTTTTCTCCACGACCCGTATAAAAATCATCTTCAAGAAAGTAGCGTAGCATGCCTTTCCAGAAAGATTTAAATTCATTCTTTTTTCAACTCTGTCATTTTACCAAATACAATAGTTAATATAATATCACAAAATATAGATCACAATTATTATTCAATACATAGAAAATAATTTTTCCATATATAATTCCGTATGGTAAAGTATAAAAAAATTTCATTTGAGATATATAATATCTCACGATCATAATTATGGATATAGAACAGGCTTAACTTAGATGCAAATTCAACATAGAATTCCCTTTAAAATAAAACATTCAATGAATAGGTAAGATATAATGATTGAATACAAATTGACACTGAATAATAACCTGTATCTTAACCGGTAATAATTGTTTTAGCTAAGTAAATTTGTAAAAATCCATTAATAATAATGAAGATATGTTATCTGTTGTCACTTACTTTGACTTTCTCGAAATTCAGGAAGTTCCGAATTAGTAATTAGTTTATTTCTCGAGATTCGAGATTCACTTTCGGAAATTATCGCGAATTCTGCGATTCTAAAGAAAAATGTTCATTTAAAAAATTTTCTGTTTTTAAATAAGGATCTAAACACACTGAGGCTGAAAAAATAATGCAAAAAGAAAAGAAACGATATTGGTTTGTTTTATAGTTGTTTATTTAATATTTTAATTATATTGAAGAAATAGATCGCATTTCAGTGATATTAACAAAATAATCGTATTTGTTTTATAATTACGTATAGTTTTATTGAAATAGCTTTCATTTCACCTCGTGATTACAAAACACGTATATTTTTATAGCATTTCGGTAATACTTCGATATTTCATTTTCTAAAACAACAATTTATATAAATACGCTATTTTCATATATTAAAATATTAATGCTAACTTTCAGTTAACACGGACTATTTTTCTTTCCTGTGGAAATATCAAACTCGTTTTAAAACCGTTTTGTATTCAATACCGTGGGGAATTTCCACAACCATAGCTGCGATTCAGGTGGGGAATTTAGTTTTTTAGCACTCCAGCGACAACTACTCTTGACAATGCCCTGGTAATTAAGTCCATTATACGCAATCTTTCTACATAAATTCCCGTACAACGAGGGAGATACGTTCCGCATTACAGGAAATTTTTATATTTTAAATAATACGCGATTTCAATATAGTATAAATAATATTGAATATTATTCAAAAAATTATCCCACAATTCTATGGGATTATATATTTCATTTCTGAATTTGTCGAAGGAGATCCTCATATCTATATAAGGAAATTTTTATCGTTCAATACCTTTCCTATTATAAGTAATTTATATTTTGCTTTAAAATGCACCGAAATTAGAGTGAGAATATGTGATAGTCTAATGTGATAAAGAATAATAACAAAAAAAATTAATTATATTTCATATCGGAACTACCTAAGCATGTAAAATTTTGGCTTCTTTTTATAAATATCAACAAACATTTTTATCCTTTTCAATTATTTATTTATTCGTTTATTCAAATTGATGGGCAAGGGATTCAGAATATTAGATATAATTAACTAGTTATGTTTAGTAACGAAATCATTAAATATTTAAATTTTACTTAATTTTATGAAATAAATCCGGAAAATGTTTTGAATTCTTTTAATAAAGAAATCAGCGGAAACACATATTACGTACAAAATTTATTTATTTAAGAAAATTGTCATTTTACAAATTATACATGGTTTCAGAGGCTTGCTTTATTTTTTTTTTCATCCTGTAAAAAATTTTAAGATATGTAAGAAAAAATAATAGCGTTACCCGAATAAATATCAATTGGAAACAACAATAAATTGTTAAATCCTAATAATAAATATTAGTTGTTTATTATATTTAAACTGACGTAAACTCACTATTACTGATATCATTAAAGAAATAATTAATTTGTTACAAATAAGAAATTGATAATGTATGTTTGAAACTTAATGTTATTTACCTTTCTGGTTGTAAAATTTTTCCACATTTTTAATAAATGTTTGTGTGCGGCCTCTACGATCTTCATCGTAGGCAGTTGAATGGACTTGAGCTTGGCTCGGCGGTTTTGCCTTTTCCTCCTTCATGTTACTTTCCGCCAGTTTTTCTATAATTGTCCTTAACGGCAATTTGTTCACAGTTATGTCACTCTGGCGCAAAATAACATTAAGGAAAGCAGTTTGTTCGTGGACAGAGTATTCAACCCTAAAATATGCAGCAAAATAACCTCACCAAAGCATTCACATATTTTAAAAGAATATTATGAGTAAATTCAGTATATTAACTTTCTAAAATTTCTATAATTTAAACTTCACAATCATTACTTAAAATAAAAAAAACAGTAGGTTACTTACTTGTCCACATAATCCTGAACGGTTAATGTTGAAACGCTGTTTATTCTATTCATCTTGCCTAGTAACTGACAGTAATCCTGCCTGGAATTTCGGATTGCCGAAATTCAAATCACTGATTTATATAGTGATTATTCGAAACTTATCTACCAATAGAACTGGCTTACTTTTAACACATCACCCTTTTTTGAATTCTTGGCCAATAGATACACTCTTTAGAAAAAGCTTAGGACTCTCCTATTTCATAATTTTCTAAAAAAACTACATCGCCTCGGATCATTGGGTGAAGGCGAAATTTTCGGGAAATGACTGAGAGCCAATTGCATGTTTGAATGTGGATTGACGTCATCAGAAAGCAATCTACATTTGGGGCTATACAACCCGCGGCCCAACATAAAATTGTGAACGTCTTTAAAATACTGATATATTTATTTACTAAATGAAGTTATGAAATTTTTATTATTTAAATATCTATCTACATTTCCTATTTCCATTTTCTAAAATATTTCTTATTTCAGTAATTAAGACTTCTTGACCGCTCAATAATTTTTTAAAAAATTTTTGAAGGAAAAGAAGTCATAGAGTATTATGCTACGATATTTTTGCTTATTTGTCATGGTGGATATCAGATATTACACATTACTAGCTAAAATACCCGGCGTTGCCGAGTTTTGGCTAATAAATCACATAGTATAAAAACTTACTGAAAAATAATAAACCTAAAATATATCGTATAATAATATCGTAAATATATCGTATAAAATATATCGTATATCGAATCATATATAAACGATGCTCCAAATTCAATATCATTTTTTTTTTTTTTTTGTTATTGTTTGTTTATATTCATTTTAAAAATTAAATAATTAAATTTTCAAAATTTGTTCATATATTTAAACAATTGTATTAGATATATAGAAATATCTTCTATTATACAACAAACAGTCAAACATGTGTTAATAAAATAGCAACCTAAAGTTTTAAATCGTACTGTATTCAACGTGTGCTGTGCTATCAGTAACTATTTAACCAGTAAAATATTTTCCTTTCGCTGTAAAATTTTCTTCAAAAATATTAGGCCCTTCGTTTTCATTAATCTGTGCATTCGGCCAACACGCGATTTGCGTTTAAGATTAGTAAAAAATCTGAAAGGCCATGCACACGTGTAGAAAACTAACACTTATTTAACACACGCTTGGCTCTTTGTTTAATTTATCCAAGAATTAATTATTTTGCCCATGTTAAAAATGGGCATGGTCCATTCAGGAAACGCTGGACACCCATTTTTAATGTGACTGTGTGGACAATATTATAATTTTTACATATAATTTATAATAATATAATTTCCGGCTGAAATACATAATTATGTCATAAGAACAGATTTGGCAATAAAATGGAATTTTTCTATATACTATGAATAGTATTTTTTGTGTGTTATTTTAAGTATTCTGTATTTATTAGGTATGGAGATTCATAAATTATGTCACGCTTTCGGGGTAGAGTATAGATTTGCTACAGTAAATGACTTAGATAGGATAACTTCCTTAAATTATGATATCACTCTTAAAATGGTTAATTCTTATATCTTTATGACTAAACAATGTTTTAGTTATAAAATAAAGGAAATATTGGATTCTAAAAGTATTTTAATATATAAGCACTGACTCATCAGGCATACGATTCGGGCCCTCAACCAGAATAAGAATTTAGAATCATAATAGGCATATCAAATTATATAAATTCGATTTTATGAAAGAAAATTAATCACAAAAATATGTAACTTGACAAAGAAAGGAATGTTCTTATTTTGTGTACCCAAGTAGTCTTATTCGTTAATTTGGAATGTAAAAATAATATTATATATTAAAAAAATTGATATTTATATTTTGTCAAATCTGTGAGGTTCCGGGAGACCTCTAACTTTCAAGTAAAAGATATAAAATATAAAATATGAATGTATGTGTTAAACAATTTTAACACAACAATATATAAACTGATAAAAGAATAGAGCAAAACTTAGATTTATAAAATTATAAAATAAATTGTGGGTGTAGATAGAAACTCGCCCGGATAAGTCTAATTGAAGAAACAAAAAATATTAAGAAGTAAAATGAACACCTGGAAAATGTCGCTCCTATTCCCGAGTGACATTTTCCCACACTAACGAATTTATTTTATTAGTATTTTAATGGTACCGAGGTTCTCTGTCCTCCCGATCAAAGTGAAATAGACAAAACAAGTTAAAAGTTAAAAAGGGACCAAATGACATGCAGGTGGTGTGGAAGGGAGAAAAATAAGGCAATAAAACAGAAAGACAGGGGAAGGAACGAAATTGCGAGCGCCGAAGGAGATCAATCGGCACGCCGATGGTAAGAGGTGGAGCAATAAAAGATAAAACAAAAGAGAAAGAAAGGGAAGAAGTAAAAACTCGTGGTTCTTGATTCTAACAAAGAAAAAAGAGGGGGAGAACAAGCGATATAACGGGCGATCACCGCACCGTTATATCGCTTGTTGCCAGGAGTCGACTAGGAGAGCAACAATATCTCTCGTCCCAAGAATTCATCAAGGCAGCAGCCACCCAAGACATTGAGAAAGAAGAGGAACCGTAGGTTGCCTGTGCAGTTTTCCAAACACCCATTCTCAATGAAGCCGAGTTCAGACCATTATTCGAGCACCGTCTTCGGATCAAGAACCCAGAAGGAGAAAAATTAGCATATTGGAAAGGAAGGAAAGACCCTTCGATTCAAATAGCTTCAACTGTGTGTATGCAAATTGGACTAAAGACTGTACCGCCGTCAAAAACAGATTAAAGACTGTGATTTGTGCCATTGAATCCACACTGAAATTAGTTTTCAAGGAAGAAATGGACGGACCCTGATTTATAAAAAACTCCACGTATTTATCCTCCATTGTCGGGAGCCCTTTTGTTAAACTCTCTCTCTCTCAATAAAGATCCTGGTTTATAGTTAACAGTAGTTGTCTCCGTTTGCACCAGAATTGAACTCACTTTGCCGTTCTTACCACATGCGTCTGACCACAAGACCGCCGTAGGCTAATGCCTGTTGTTCTATCATCCATCAGATTCCTTTCATTTCTATTAGGGCACATATAGTAGAAAAAAGAAAAATAACTAATTGTATATGACTGATTTAAATACTTACATATGCTTTTGAAATATTCTTATTAATAAAATAAATATGATCCAT
Source organism: Androctonus mauritanicus (assembly GCA_011317285.2). Lineage (NCBI taxonomy): Eukaryota > Metazoa > Arthropoda > Arachnida > Scorpiones > Buthidae > Androctonus > Androctonus mauritanicus. Next base: position 12,548 of record WUQG02281498.1, on the reverse strand, counting down.
AGCTAATGGCATAAATTCAAGTGAAAGACTAAGACAAGGTTTCCAAGGTTGTACTTCTTCAGATGGTGAAATTTCATTTTCACCAATATCTGTATAAAATTCATATGCAGCATAAGCCCCAATATAGTTTGCAATAGTTCTAATAGAAAAAATTAATATCACATTAGATATGATTATTTATAATAAATGGGAATTATATTAATTTAAAAAGTCATTCATAAATTCTGTTTCTTTAATATAATAAAAATTAACTATACTTAATTAATCTTAAGCAGTTTTAGAAATTTTTTAAAAAATATCAACCAGGAGTAAATTAGTTTATCCACCAATAAACTCTTTCAAACTCTTAACAGGCAGAAACATTTTTTATTGATCAGTAAGAAATATTTTCAGATTTATATAACTATATTCAGTCTGCCTAACCTACCTCTATAACAATCAAATCTTATATTTTATATTAAAATTTCAATTCTGCTTCAAAGTGAAAATATAATAAAAATTATAAACAAATATTAATAAATATTTTGCAAATATTCATTTAAATAAATTAATTAATTAAATTAATAAGATACTTTATGTATTATATTAGAACATACATTTTTTCTAACCAAACTGCTTATTGTTTCACTTAATACTTCAATAATCACAAAGAAATCAGCACTTCTAGCAGCTTAAAATAAAATTAAAAGACCAAAAATTATGCTGCCGTATAATGATAAATTCAAAAATTGCTATAACAGCACAATGGCAGGAAGTTTTTACATATGTTAAGCATACAATATATAAATTCTTAGAAGAAGTGCTTTCGATTTTTATTAAAATCCTCTTCAGCTTCTAATACAAAAATTTTTTCGATAACGAACTTAGAATACACTAGAAATTAAAAAAAAATTTGATTTTTTGAATTTCTAACATATTCTAAGTTCGTTATCAAAAAAATTTTTGTATTAGAAGCTGAAGAGGATGTTAAAAAAAACAAAAGCGCTTCTTCTAAGAATTTATATATTGTATGCTTAACATATGGAAAAGCTTTCTGCCATTGTGCTGTTATAACAATTTTTGAAAATAAAACAAATTTTTCATTGTACAAACGTTTCCAGCAAAACTTTTTGTCATCATCAAGGTTACAGAATAATATAGCAATAGAACAATAGAATAAAATTTAAACGAAAAACAGTTGTTTCCTAGGCTACCTGGCTGGGTAACATCAACAAGATAAAATAAACAAATATAAAGTATAATTAAATATTTTTATAAAAATAAACAAAAATGTGCAGTGTATAAGTAAAATCATACAAATACTAGTTCATAGGGGGCAGGCTGCGGCACTTGGGAGTCAAGCCATACTCAAAATACTGAGGGGAGCGTATTGTGGACTCAACACACGATATGCCAGCAATTGACCTGCCACCAGCATGGTAATATATCCTAAAACAATAAGCCAATGAAGAAAGAACAAGCCGCTATGTGTTCATGTTTCTATTTGTTTATTTTATCTTGTTTATGTTACTCAACCAGGTAGTATAGGCAGCAACTGTTTTTTGTTTAAATTTTATTCTATTATTCTATTGCCATATTATTCTATAGCCTGATGATGGCAAAAAGTTTTGCCAAAAACGTCTGTACAATAAAAAATCTTATTATTTTATTTTAAGCTGCTAGAAGTGTTAATTTCTTTGTGATTATTGAAGTATTAGAACATTTTTATGTAACAAAGAACATTTTTATATTCCTCTTTCAATAAAGTAACAAATATTAAACTAAAAATAGTATAGTAAATCTTTAAAATAAATTATTGTTAATAATTCATGACTATGATGGAAATAGCTCAACTAATGTTTGTTCATTTAGACTAACTTAAATAATTCATAATTAAGAAGAAATGATTTTTGTTAGTTCAGTCATTCTTCACATGAAATAAATAACAGAAGCAAATTTACTATGTTGTGTTATTTAATTTTAATTTATTAGAAAATCTGTAAAGTTCAGATAAAAATGCATAACTCAACAAATAGTTCCAAAAAGAACTAAAATGACTTACTTTCCAAACATATCATTTGGAATCCATTAGTTTTGTATATTCAATTTTAACATTAATTTAACCAGCACAAATGTTTTGTGATGACATCACTTCATGATGATGATGATGATGTCATTATAACATCATAAATTAAATTATCAATATTTTGTGATATCATCCATTGTTATGTCATGGTGACATCATATCATGTCATCATGATGTATATTGACAATAGACAATGCTATTTTAATAAATCAGGTAAGTTATATGTTATCTCTAAATTACTAATACTTAGTGCCATCTATGATTATTATTATTATTAATTTACAATTTCAGATAACCCTCTCTACTTAAGCAAATCAATTAAGTTCAGTGTCAGTTTCAGTTCTTGTGGTATGAATTCTAAATAAATTAATTTGTTTACTATTATATACAATTGGTATGTTATATAAATGATAGTGCATTGTAATCTTTTCTGGTATGCTAATATCCATAAATCCAATGTTATTTTTCTCCAATAATATGTCTTTTAACAACCTAATATTCTACTTTCTCAGCAAGTCATCAAATAATGGTGATTTAATCTCAGTTCGGTTAAGAGACATCATCCGTATGATATCACCTGTCACTCTATTAAATTTAGCATTTAATTTGTTCACATAAAACTTGATATTGCATAAACAGCCACATTATAAATTACTCTATAAATTATTGCATTAATGTATAGCTTACATATGCAATTATATTTCAGAAATCTTAGCTTTTTCCAAACCATTCCCACATATAATAATAATTCTTGCATAAGATAATCTTTGTGAATGTGATAATCAGCTATTCAGTTATTATATCAAAATCTAGGCATTTTTCTATAAACCTAATATCCCTCTGATCCATATTGATAATCTGTTCAAATCAATTGGCAAATGTTTTGCTATGAATTTCATGAATTTACTTTTATCTTGATTTACATACATATACTAACACTTCATTTATACACATATTTCTTTTGTCTAACCAAACATATATTCTATTCAAATCATTTAGTAATTGAGTGAAGTCCAAAGTAAAGAGTGTGATGACATCGGAATAACACAGCATTTTCAGTTCAATAATATCACAGATTCTATTCGTATACAGTACAAGCAATAATAGACTTAACTAGAAGCCTTTAGGAGGCCAACTGTTGATGTAAATTCATATTTTGTCATGTTATTTATGCATATTCTAGTCTATAAGAAAACAATTATCCAGTAAATGAAACCATAACCAATGCTGTAGTTCATTTTGTCTACAAAATGACTACAGTATTGAATAATTGATGGTAACTTAATAAATTGATGCTTACTATATCAAAAGCTGAAGAAAGATCCAAATATGCAATATAAATAGGTCTGTGCAGTTCAAAATTGATATATATTTTACTTTGAAATTCTATTAAATTTAACTCACTGCCATGTTTTTTTTTTTCACTGCTTAATATTATTTTGAGAAATCTGATGTATCATAAACTGTAAATATTTTAAATAATTTTCTCATAAATTCAATACAGACAATCTGTAATAGAGATTGGATAATATGATTTTGGATTGTTAAAATTGGTATTCTTTTTCAAAAATGCCTTGTATTCTTTATGTGAGACCTCCAGATGGTATTAAACAGGATTATGACCTATCTGCAGTCTATGGAGTGAGCAAGGACAAGTAATGAGACAGTGACTAAGTGACAGAGACTACATTTGAAAAACAACAACTTCCTTTATTTTAAAGAGAGAGTTTACAATTCGGACAATGTCAGTTGGAAGGATAAATATCATGAAGTTAAATTGGAGGATTTCTTCTTGAATACTTCGATTCTTCTTCAAATCCAAAGAGGCTTTTTCTTCTCAGGACTTTAGTGAAGTCTTTGTTACTTAATAAAAAAAAGTTCACTTTGTTTCTATAGCATAGTCCTTTGATAGATATCAGTTATATTCTTTCTTGATGTAATTTCTTTACTTCAGTAATCATTGCAATTCAAATGTTCTAAGTATCTCTTGGCTTTTTCTTTCTCTGAATTTTTGATCTGACGGTATTTCTTTCTCTCTCTTTCTGCTCTTCTTTTCTCAAATCTTACTCTCTCTAAGTTTCTGACCTGACTGCAACAGGAGACACTTCACCCAATCATAAATATATTAATTCTTTTTTCTTGGAAAAATAACAGACTTATTTTTTTTATTGTTTAACAAGACCAATCACATTAGCTCATTGTTTTGTAGAGAGCATTCTTATTTCATCATTGTTCAATGAAATCAAATCCTCTACTTATATAAATACATTTAACCACATTAGCCCTACACGGCTGTACAGTATGTCCCAGTGAATCCACAACAATATATAATTGTTTGAATTTAAAAATGATTTTAGAAAAAGAAAACATCAATTTATATTCAGAAAAATATGAAAAATAAGATTCTAATATATGGTATGCATGAAATCAAATTCAACATAGTCTTTCCCAAAATTTTTAAGATAATAATGCAGTATTCAAATTTATTATAAAAATTATCTGTTAAGATATTACTTACCTTTCATCAATATCATTTTTCTTAATTTCTTCAATTAAATTAATTAAATATTTAATATTATCAACTTGAATGATTTCGTCTTCTGTAATATCTAATTGAACCCAATTGTCATTCATTACTGTATGAATAACATCTAACCAATGATTCTGAATAAAATAAAAAGTTATTTATTGAACATAATAATTATGATTTTCAACATAAAGATAAAAAATTTACCTTAAATCTAGAATTTCTATTAATTTTAATTAAATAGAAGTATCAGAAAAATGTAATTATTTGAATAATTTTATCATTATCTTCAAATTTAATAATTTAATGATAATGAAAAAGTAGGCCAAAGATCAAATAATTATTAAATTAAATTTAATAATTTAATAGCTATTTGATTTTTAAGTCTCCATTTCCCTTGGAAATGGAAACTTAAAAGATACGGCTCATGTCTGTCTGTTATCTGTCTATATCCCGTCACTAATAACTTTTGAACTAACTACAAATTTTTAGAATATTCAGTAATAATGTTCTGTCATTAAAGGACATTTCAATACTGTATTTTTTAGTCTCATAGGATCATTTAATCCTATAGGCAGTGGCAGACTTTTGTATAGGCAATGGAGATGGCCATCAAGGCCCCACAACCCAGAAGGTCCCTTATTTTATGATATTAAAAAATTCATAAAATAAAAAAAAAGTAAGTTAAGAAATATTATAAGATTTATACACTAAAACAATGTTTCTGAATCCAATACTTTGATTTTATTCAAAATATTTATGTATTTTTTTTCTTCATCCACTTATTAATGGAATCTATTTATAGATAATTTTAATGATTCTAGCTACAAACATATAAAAAGACTTAGTAATACTAGATCAGGGATGCAAAGTCCATGGCCCTTGTTGACTGGATTAGCCACATGGAAATGCTTCAGCTTTCCATTTTGTGCAATTAACCTGATTAAGAAAGTTTTGAATTTTGACTATGAATATGGCCCTTAGTTTTTTTTTTTTTTTTACATTTTCAAGGCCATAATAAATTAAATATCAATTAGTTTTGGAATTTTAATTTTTAACCACAAAGTGAATATTTGAAAATTTTTTATGCATTCTTCTACAAAATCCAAAAAGCTTACAATGACTGGAAAAATTTAAATTGGACTTTAAAAGAACATTTTTCTTCAATGTTAACACTCAAAAAGAGATTATCAATAAATGGGTGTGTTGCTTCTGAATTAGCTAAAGAAATAGACACTGAGTGAAAATATTGGCAGGAAGTTTTAAAAAGAATCATTGCCACAGTAAAGTTATTAGCTAGTTTGAGATTAGTTTTTGAGGACATAGCAAAAGTGTTGACTCAGACAGAAAAGGGAATTTTATAACTTGTATACAATATTCAACTCAATTTGATAACTTTCTTAAAAATCACTTAGTGAGATATAGTAATATCGGATGTGGCAGAGCTAATTATTTATTTCAGAATGTGATGAATTTATTAATTTAATGGGATCCAAAGCAAAATAAAAATTAATTTTAGAAGTTTGAGAAGATTTATATTATTCCTTATTTGTTGATTCTACTCCAGACATGAGCCATAGTGATCAATTAACAATTATATTAAGATATGTTAATAACAAGGGAGATGTTAAAGAATGTTTTTTGATTTTTACAAATAGAAAATTATGAATTAAAATATTTGGAAGAAATTATATTAAAAACATCAAAAAATTTGTCTTTGAATATCAAAAATTGTCGCCGTCAATCTTATGACAATGCAGCTAATATGGCTGGTAAATATAATAGTTTGCAAGTTAGAACAAAAAATTTAAATGAATCTGCCATTTTTATTCCATGTTCCAGTCTTATGTTTAATTTAATTGGAAATTGTGTTGCAGAAACTTATTCAGCAGCTGTGTATTACTTTGATTTTATTTAAAATATTCATGTATTTTTTCTTCATCCACTTAGCGATGGAATCTAATTATTGATAATTTTAATGATTCTAACTACAAACATATAAGAAGACTTAGTAATACTAGATCAGGGATGCAGAGTCCATGGCTCTCATCGACCACATGGAAATGCTTCAGCTTTCCACTCTGGAGGACCTGGGTTCAAGTCTCAGGTCTCATCCCTTGAAAAATTTATCCTGGAATCTGGGACTGGCCTGTCGATCTTTATCCTCTATAATCCAGCTGACTTCTCCGCAGGGTGGACACCCTGTGGAAGAGCTTGTTCCACCCCATCACTTAGTTTTCTTCCAGAATGGAAAATAGTGTCATATGTTGTAAAAAAAAAAAAGATCATAGCTCTCTGTTGATGTGTTGGCAGCAAGTCTCACCATATGTTATTTTAAGAAGTCATGCAATCAATGAAATATTATTTGTAATTTTGAACAATGCATTTTGAAATAACATTTTTCCTGATGTAAAATTATTTTTAAAAATGATTTGTAGTTTGATGATAATGTTTTTAAACAATAAGAAAACAATAATAATCATATTTGTAATAATAAATATAATAAAAATAAAAAAATGTTTGTGTGTGTGAAAGAGGTACAGTAATTTAAAAAAATTGTACATGCATACAAGGTAGCACTGTCGCTTAGCTAATGAAAATTTAGAATCATTCTTGTGTTTGACTATTACAAATGATGAAACTAACAAAATACATTGTTAAATCAATGCAATACCATGCATCCAATTAAAAATTCTTTGTTTACTTTTGATTAAGTTGCTTTGTATCAAGTAATTAATAAACATGATATGATATATAACTTTCATGGTTCTTTGGTGGCCCTTCTATAAATCACAGTGAATCTATGTGCCCTTGGTCTTAACAAATCTGTTTAATCCTGTATTACATGGTTCACAAGAGCTGATGCAGTTTCTGTCTTGCAATTTAATTATAAAATTATTAAAAATGTCTAATTCAAATTAGTGAAAATACAGATGAAAAACCAATTACTAAATTAGAAGTCAAAAAATCATCTAATTATTTAGACAAGTACAAAATTGTTTTATTAATTGTTCTTTGGGATAAATTATTGCAAAGAATAAGTAGCACAAGTCATTCATTATAATAAGTTGAAACAAATACATTGCAAGTTCAAACATATATATTGTAAATCTTTTAAATTCTTTATTCCAATTTATAATGGATATAAAGAATGATTTTGAAAGCATAGAACAACAAACAAATTTATTAATTGATAATATATAAGACAAAGAAAGAAGAATAAAGCACATGTAAATTACAGTATTTGATGTATCTAATACAAATGACACATTTTTGGAGAGATGAAAATTGTTTATGATAGAAACTCATAACATAATTTGTAATGAAATAACAGCAGAAATTTCTAAAAGAACAATTATTTATAAAAATTTATTAAATAATTTTCAGTTATTTTTGAACCTGATATGTGTAATGATGAAAGTAAATAAATATATTTTAAATTTATCAAATCAATATAAAAATGACATTGATGCACATTATTTTAACAAGAAAGTCCATCATTTTTTAAAATACATCAAAGAAAAAATATCAGATGTCCCTTTAAAATGTATAAAATAATAATTGATGGTTTACAATTGACTTTTCCCAATGTTAAATTGATTTAAAAATTTTTTTTTAACTTTACTAATATGTAATGCAAATGGAGAAAATTCATTCTCTGCACTTAAACAAATAAAAAATTATTTAAATAATAGTCTTGGGCAAAATCATCTACAACATTTATTAATAATATTTATAGAAAATAGTGTAACACAAAATCTGAATTTTAAAAACATTACCGATAAATATGCTGCATTTAAAAGTAGAAAAGTACCATTATAAATAAAAATTTTTGTATATGTAGTTTGTAGTGCTATTGTGATTAAAGCTTTTATTGAACAATGTTAAATTTTTCTAAAAAAATTTAACATTGTTCAATAAAAGCTTATCATTTGTCAATAAAAGCTTATCATTATCATCATTTGTTCAGTTTTGTTACATATTTGTATGAATTTTTCTAAAAATAAAAAGAATTGATTTTCTAAAAAAAAAAACAGAGAAAAAGAAAGAGAGAGAGATTTATTTTAATAGGGCCCCAAAAATTTCTCATGCTTTGGGCTCCCTTAAGACAAAGTCTGTCACTTACTACAGGATGGAATTTTAATAAATTTTACATTGTATTATTGTTAATAGACAGCATTAAATCTTAGCAGTATATATAGTAATTAATAGTAATTGTTACATATAGCTTACTCAATTGCTTAATGCTTAATATCATCTATTGTTAATATCTATCACAATATCATCATAGACCTGAGATGATGTCACTGTGGTGTAACAATAAATATCACCATAGAATGCTAATAATTTATGACATCACAATGTCATAACAATGTATAACATTATAATGACATTATGTCTATATTATGATAACATCATTGTGACATCTATGCTGGTTAAACTGTTAAAATTGAACACAAAACTGATGGATTCCAAATGCTAAATAAATTAAAAATAAAATGTTACATTCATTAAATAGGTGATTTTAGTTCTTTTTGAAAAATTCTTTTTGAAATTTAAATTAATTGTAATATTTAATCTAATTACTATATTATTAATTATAATAAATAATAAAAATTTGAACTGAATTCTGAAAAATACATTTGAAGATTATAGAACAAAAAAATCAAATTTTTTTTTTCTGATGCTATTGATGTGAATAAAAAACTTCACATCAATAGCATTTTTGATTAAGTGGCCATCATCAGTTAAACACAGAACAATTTACAAATGTTATGAAGTTTGGAACAGCAAGAGCATTCAGTAATAGCTTTTATCAAACTTTATAATTACATTTTCTTTTGTATACACTTGATACAAGATTTGATAATTTCAGTTTATTTTGTAATATAAGAAAACAGCCAGAAATAGAACAAAATTTTTCATTATCTGAAACGAGAAACAAGAGTTCAACTTATAATAGCAGTTTAGAACAAATTAGACTGTGAGCTGAAAAAGTGCTCGTACATAGATATTCTTTATTCAAATACAGATACAACTAATATATTTGAAGTGTGTTATTAAATGATATAATTCATATATATATAGCATAATTTTCAGTTTTAAAATTCAAGTGGTCATTTCTACAAAAATCTAATCATCATACACTATTACCATTTATATTTATTGAGAAAATAATTTATTATTATTAAATCATAAATTTAAATTATATATAGAAAAATCTGAATGATAGGTGATCACCCAGATTTTTCTGAAATCCTCATCTTCATCTTGCACCAATTTCACTCAATTTAAATTATTTTTCCACTCAATTTAAATTATAATTTAATTAGGAGATGAAACAGATATAATATCAATTAATAATTTAATCATTAAACTTAGTTTTGTAAATTCAGTATGAACAAAGAATATAACTGGTGTAAAAGTTTCAAATCTTTTGATATTTTAAATGATACTTAAATTTTTATTCTCTGGTAGTTTATGTTATGTATTGTATTAGACTCTTTGTATAAGAAAAGCCTTGGACTTTTTATGATATTTCAAATTTCTTATTAATAGTTGAATTTTCCTTATAAATTATAAGAAAAGTAATTATAGAAATCTATAGGTAGAAATATTATTATTTTATACATAAACATATAAGAAAAAATGCTTTCAGCTTACCATGCAGTCATTATCAATTCTTATTCTATAAATTGGACACACTATACAAATTCAAAATTTTTTTAAAGTCTCATATTTTCACTACTGTTACATACTGTTGAACAGTTATTATATAGCTATTTTTCAAGAGTGATGACTGATTCTAATTATAATGTAGCAATGACTCTTGCATCTATTTTTACAAAAATTTTGATTACTCAATGGCAGAAGTTATTCATTATTCTTAGATTCGATAATTTCATATGAGCAAACTCAGGAATCTAGAATATAACTTAGAAACATACAGTTATTGAGAGAATAATATAGCTAACATATAGTTATTGAGAGAATAATATAGAATAAATATAGCTTTATAAAATATTATAAAGCTATATTTATTCTATTGATATTAACATAATAATTTACATATATAAAAACTGGAAAGGCCATAAAAATATACAAGGAGAAAAATTCAACTATTAATAAATAATTAGACAGTGTACATGAATTGCTCAGAAATTTTTGGCATATCATTTATAGGATGATATTAATTTCTGATTTGTGAATTTTTTTGATAGCTACAAATGGTATTCTAAGTGGTAAAAAAAATTGGGAAAATTCAAGGATTTTGAATGTGATAATGATGTCATAATATAATCATATATCAGAATTTTAGTGACATCACATACTGTGACATTTTGTGATGTCATTCGTTGCTATATCATATGTCAAAACTTTTGTGACATGACTCATTGCTACATCATAATGATGTCACTCACTAGTGATGTTCTAAGATATCATCAATTATTATGTTGTAAATTGGAACTGTTTTGACAATGCACACTTATAGCATTCTGGAATGTCATCTACTGCTATGTCATATGTTGGAAAATTAGTGATGACATTCATTGTTACACCACATTGATACCACACACACTGATGTTTTCTGATGTTATCCATTGCTACTTTCTACTTCAGAATTGTTGTGACAATACTGTTATTCCATATTGACATTGCACATTGATGATGTTCTGGATATCATCCATTGTTATGTCATATTCTGGAACATATTTGATGTCAATAACTGTTATATCATAATGATACCATACACTGGTGGCATTTTGAGATGTCATTCATTGTTACATCATGATCATAACATGCTTGTGAAACCATGATGCCATCCTCACTTCACATTCTGCAATATCAACAATAGTAAGAACAACAGACTGACAGATTTTAACACATATTTTAAATTAAGATCCGAAATTGTTCATTCCTGGGCAATTTTGACATAAGTTAGCCTATATTACCCATGAGAAAGTTGCTCTGCAAAATTTGGTCCAATAAGTCTGATGATATGAGAACCTATGTAGATCAGATAGATAAAAAGAACCTTAACTGTGGGAAAATTTTGATTTGGGTAATCTCTGTTACCTACAGTTATCATGTAAAGTCATTTTGCAAAGTTTAGTCCCAAAAAGACCTAGATAGGAGCCTATGCAGAAATGACAGACAAATATTGGATTTATAATTATTTTTTTTATTAATTTGTAATCTCCAAATTTTATTATAAATTAGAATTATTCGATTCTAATCTATACTAATACTGTTTATTTATGTATATTTATTTAATTTGATTGATTCAGAGAAAACTTTCAGAAAAATTTTTAAATATGCATATAAATATTTTTCGCAAAACAAAAATGCCTATAAATTTTAATTCCATTATTTTTAATTAGAATTTTTTTTCTTTAAACTATATAATTTAAAATCATTTTGCAAGATTCTTAGAATATTAGATTAATTTATATTATTTTTACTATATATTCTAGTATAAATTTATTATTAAACATAAAAACAATCACTTTTGCCAACTTACAGTACCAGTTAAATTATTAAGTTCTCTTATTGTTAACTTTTCAACTTTTGAATGATTTTCTTTGGCATCCTGTAACAATAAAAATTATTTAATATAAGTTAAATAATTTTTATATCTCTAAAAACAAATATATTAATTATGTGTCTTTCTGCAAGAAAATGAGAGGTACTTCTTACCCTAAGATTTAATTATACAGTATAATAATTAAAGTAAGTTCTTTTATGTTTTGAATTTCTTTATTTTTCAATCTTACTTTTTCTTATTTTAACGACTTAAGTTTTTTCTTTTCCGTTTTACTGTTCTTAAAGGTAGCAATTTTTTCTATGATCTAGTTCTAGCACTATTAAGCAGTCCACCAAACTTCAATTTCAATAAAAACCAAATTTTTATTGAGGAACGTTTTTGGCGTTTTGACGCCCTCTTCAGCTCAAAAC
>WUQG02281387.1:0-19721 GCA_011317285.2 Androctonus mauritanicus | reverse complement strand
CAACATTATGATCTTACATTCCATATTTAAATCTAGTACAGAATAAACTCTGGTTGTTTTTCATAACACACTGGGGGAGCCTGGGAATTCTCGCCCCGGGCGCTCGCTTACAACCGACGCGACGGCACTGTATGGAGCCACACTAAAGGTAACGAAGAGTCGCATGTGGCTCACTAGCACCATCTTGGCCACCGTCAGTAAATACGATATCTAAATGTCTGATTTTGTTTAATTCTTCTAATTTTATAGAATTTAATCATTTATTCTATTAAAATATACATTGTATAGTGAACAATAAGTTTATTGGAAGAGTAGAGTTGATTTTTGCTATTTATTAAAGTGAATATCATCAAAATCGCAGTATCATCTTACTACAAATATTCAGAGTAAGATGACTAATTGTAACTTTTTATTTTTTTAAATTATAAATCATGATCCGATTGTTATTTCAAAATTTTTGATTGAGTTACATATACAAAACCCTTATAAGTTTAAGTACAAAAAAATATGAAATGAAAATATTCAAATTTGAGTTTTAGGATCAGAAAAAAAAAGTTGGTCAACTTCTCCCGATTCGCGATATATTATTTATCAGCTCCAGCCTACTTTGTTATTCAGATGATAAAATAAAATAAAAATTGTAATGTTATATTATTACAATTTTTATTTTTTTTTTAAGTCATAAATGCCATTAGTTCTTACAGAAAAAAATTTTTCGATTAAAAAAAAAAATCACGGGATATAAAAAAGAAGCTTAGTGAAGACGATGAAAGACAAAATACAACCAAAAAAATATTTATTCACGGAACGAAACCATGATCATTATTTTAGATTAAACTGTATAAAAATTTTTATTTTTAGTTAATAAAATTAATTTTTCTGATAGTTAACAATAATTATTATGCATTAAAGAATTCTACACCATAGTAAAGTTTATGAAGTCATTTTTATCTACTACATGTAGATAGTCTTATTAAAGACAAACTATTTATTTTATATTTTATAATTCATGCAGAATAGTTTATAATTTAATTACACTGTAATGAATTATATATATATATATATATATATTTGAATATATAAATTCATACATATGCGTGAACTTAGAATAACTTTTTCTATATATTTCTTGATATCAGTGAAATCTATATCATGATTCTGACTATCTAAATCAAAGGGGAATAAAAAGGAATGAAGATAATCTTGAAAAACGTGAAAGAATAACTAGGGACTCGTTTATTTACTTATAATCGCCAATTAACAGGTTTTTTCCGCCTTCTGTTTCTGAAAATTCGACTTGAAGGAAAAATAGAAATATCTGCAAAAATGTTATGGATGTATATTGGATTATATCAAAGAAAGTGAGCCAATTCATTCATACACAGTAGACTCCCAATTAATCGGGAGTAGTAGGGAAATTAATTTTTTCGGATAATCCCCAAAATATTCAAAAAGTTCGGAATGATAGAAAATATGTTTTTAATATTAAAAAAATAAATGAATTGCATATATATGCATATTTTAAATGCTCCATTATTTATCGAAAAAAGAAAGAAGAAATTTGTTTATTTGCATCAGGAAATTATTGCAATATTTGCAATATTAATTTAATTCTAATTTTAATTGCCAATTAGTTAAGATATAATAAATAAACAAATCTAAGACGTTTAAAAATCTTCCAGATTCAATTATTTAAGATTAAAAAAAAATCGATAATTAAACATCACTTCAGGGAGACAGATTAACCACGGATAATCGGGAACCTGTTGTACTTCTAAATATCTTTAATCTCTCTTGTTTAGCATAAACACGATTTTAAATTTGTAAGAAATGAGTTTAAAATATTATTAAAAATCTATGTGAATGTTTACATAATATTCATTTACTTTCTATTAAAAATTTAAGTTTTGTTTTCTTCGTAAATGGTGCCGTTTAATTAAATTTAATTAATGAATTAATTGATATCTTATAATTTATGTTTTTATAATTTTATTTCATAAAAAATATAAGCTAGTATAAAATAATGTTATAACTCTTGGTGAGTATTATCTTGCTCACCAAAAGTTATGATAAAGTTTATGATATAAGTTATGATATGTTATAAGTTTATGATATTGGGAGGCAAATGAACAAATTAAAATAAAAAATTTATTAATTTTCATAAAAATAGTAATAGTCACAAAAGGAGGCTGGATTTGTGTACATTGCGGCTCCTAAGAGACCCCCTTTTATGCATTTAATTTTTTTAATGAAGTGTAAATTACTGTGAGGCACTAAGCTGCAGCTTGTCTAGCTTATACGTAAATCCATCCCTGATTCACAAAGTGCATCAGTATATTCAGAAAATATTATGGCAATTTTTCTTTTCAGTTCTCTCTCTCGTTTGTTCTTTCCAATCAAAGATATAATTAAATATTGATAGTATTCCAGAAAGGTCCATCAGAGACCGTCGAATGAAGGGTGGAGTTTAATCGGGCATGTCTGTATACGTCCTGAAATTAATAAATGCACACGATAAAATCTATTTTTTAATTTATTATTCTCTTTCTCATATATATATACAGTATAAACAACTAAAACTTAAATTTATATAAAAACTTTCATCAATCGTTAACATTAAAAGAATAAAATATATGAAATCACCCCAATAATTTTTTTTGCATCTGCTATGTGAGGCTGACTTGCTATATTATAACGGTCCTCAAACTATTTTATCGCTTACCTTTTTGTCAATAAAGAAAAATAGCATGCACCTCTTTTATCAATAAAAATTATAGCACTGTACCCCTTTTATAAATGAAAAATAATAGCATGCATCCCAGACATGTATCGTGACCAGCAAATTAACGCGTATTCCTGAGAATTTCTTAAGCATCCCTAGGAAGTCGACCGGATTGACCGTATGGAAACGCTTTGGCTTATATTTGATATTTGACATATCATGTAATTCGGCCCGATCTGTCGATCCCCATCCTCCATATTCCAGGAGACTCCTTCGCCAGGATTGTAGAGGATGAGGCACTCTGTGGAAGTGCGTGTTTCGTCCCGAAACTTAATACACTTACTGAGTGGAATGTGGCGTCATCTGTTGACCAAAAAAGCATTCCTAGAGCGTAAATACTTTGGGTACCACCGTGAATACCACTAACATATTATGCTTAATCTGATAAATTTTGTTTCACCAGTAAAAAATTTTTTACTCAGTCCTCTGATAACGTCAAATACTTTTAAGATTAAGCATACAAATTTTATAGTTTAAAGGTATTAGTTTGTATAGAAAATATTAAGAATAACTCAATACTCTTAATAATTTCCATATTTATTTATATTGAAATTATATAAATAATACTATATAATTGTTATTATTATATATGCCTTTTAACAAGTAAGAGCAAATTGTTCGAATATTGTCGCTTTTCTGCCTAATATTTTTTTATTATAATTTAATTTTCACACACACACACAAAAAAAAAAAAAAAGGAAAAATTCTGTTGACGCGTTTAAAAACTACAGATATTGTGTAATAAATTGAAAATTTCGTGATAACAAAATTAGGCGTTGTTTTCTTAAAACCATTCCGCTTAAGGAGTTTCGGACTCGTGACTCCTCCCCGAAGCACGAAAATGCCTATTTTGGATAATTCTCTATGGTAAATGATAAAAAAAAATCTAGTGTAAGAATAATAATGTTTCTTGAATATCAGAAAACATGGCTTTTGTCACATTAATTCAATTAAAATTGTGATTCATCCTAATTAAAACACTTAAGCTAGCGTAACGCGTTCAGCTCAGAATGTTAAACTGTCAAAATGGCCGATGAACTCGTCGATAAGTTTGTAATAATAAGGATCATTTACTTCTTATTTTTAAGCTAGTAAACATTTAATTTTTTTAATGGTTTTACGCCGAGTAAATTTCCTGATAAACCTGCTTGTTTTACCAAGAAAATGGTGTCGAACCGCATCACGTCTAAGTGGTGCCATCTGGTGCTTTATGCCGAAATCATTTATTTGTTAACTAGAATGTCGAGGATCGAGCCGCTCAGGTAAGCAGTTATTTTTTTAATTCGTTTAAAAAGAAAAATATCTTTCAATTCTTAATAATTAAAAAATGCGCGTTACGTTAGTATAGAGTATTAATATCATACTACGCGATTATTACAGGAAAACATGGCAAACGAATCAGAAAACGGCTGTAACGATCTCGATAAGAAAATGGAATCGCTCGGACAATTAGTCACATGTTCCATTTGCCTGGATTGGTTCCGTCAGCCGTTAATGCTACCTTGTCAACACACTTTTTGCCAGATATGTCTGTCGAAGATTGCCACTCAGAAAAGCGTGCAATGCCCCCAATGCAGAATGACCACCTCTTTGACTTCCGAAGGTGTGACCTCGTTACCTGTCAACATTCACCTGCAATCGGTGATAGAAGTGCTGCAGACCGATACTGCTAACAAAATTACTTGCACGTCCTGCCAGAATAAAGCCGATAACTCTCCTAACTGCGGGCATTGCCAACTGCAATATTGCACTGAATGCTATGCCAAACATGCATCAGAAATGATGCAGAAATTAAATAAAATGGCCGAAGAACTGAAAGAAAAAATACCAGTCATAAATGAAGATTTAAAAAATTTTCAGGTACCACTATTATTATTATTATTAAATCTCTTAAAGAGACGATGCACTTAAAACTTTTTTTTCGTTCGCGAATTTCCGTTAAGATGAAACTCTTAATTTATTATTAATTACATATTACACTTACTGCAATATCAATTAAAGATATTGCAAGAGTGAATATTAAAATATGATTTGCCAAGATAAAGAAAAACCTCAAGAAGAACAATAAAAACTTGGAAGGACATCAGCTTGCGCTGACCTAAATTGTAAAATTCGTGTTTAAAAACAAGTTTTAGAGGACATATGTAGGATGACACGTATTTTTAAAACGCTTTTCTACCATTTTATTCTTGCTAATCTAAAAAAAAATGTTTTTCTTATATCGAAAGTAAAATTTAATTGCTTAAATTAAAAATTAATGGCTTAAATTAACTTTCTCTGGAATTTAGCACACATTTTAAACTTTTTGATTTATTAAAATGCTAGAATTTTGATTTTGTTCAGAATATGGATTAGCGTAATTAATTAAATTTTATTAATATTTTGGAAATAATTGTATATTTTTCACTATTTTTTTGCTTGATCAGAAGAGAGGTAAATGAATAAAATAATACACGAGAAAGATTATAGATTTAAATGAAATTTGCTGTGAAAATTTATAGTTTTGTAGATTACGTGGAAACTCTATGGTGTTTGAAGTTGTAATAATAGAAACTAGATGAAGATCAGCTAATAAAAACATTTATTGCTCCTAAAAATGTATTTCCGGAATTATATTGTTTTCAGTTTTATATGGATTTGTCTTTGCTACTATCATCGACTGGATAGACTACTCAATGTTAGAAAAACGAAGCCGTCCGCCATGTTGTTGGTGGGTACTTTCGCGAATGTACATTCAACGGTATAGTAAATTGCCTTTGTTTTGATGGCCAGATGTAACCCATTTATATTAATAAGTGTGATGACCAGATCCTAATAATTAATTAAAATAGTAGTACCCAATATCGAATATTATACCACATGATCCCACCACTTCAGTGGCTTCGTTTCTGCTGACCACTGGATGTTAGCGCGGGCTATCCAGTATAATACATCAAAGATATACACATCGTTGGTTACTACAACTGCAGGAATATCCTAGAGTTGCCACATAATCTCCAATTTTCTTCTTTTTCTTCTTCATTAAAAATTATTTACTAATTAATTCAAATATACATATTTTCAGGAAGAATGTAAATTAGCGAACAGTAACATTCGTCAATCGATAGAAACAAAAATAACAGCATTAAAAAACAGCGAATTATCATTAATAGGCGAAGTGGATTCCAGTTTGAGATCGGAGGAATCAGCAGCACAAGTAGTGATTGAAAGAATTGATTTCTTGTTAAATAAGATCAAAAATATAGATTGCAAAGAAGATACTGAAAACATGGTTAGTTTTGCTTTTAAAATTGAACGTTTTGCAAGCATAATTAATTTTTTTTTTTTTTTAATTCTTCAGGATAAACTTTTCCTTGAATGTCGCGAAGAAATTTCTCAACTGAATTCTGAAATTACTAATAGAAATTCTCGGAGGAGGAGGAAAGTCGTTTTCGATTCGCATTCTCTAACCATCAACTGGAAAGAGAAGGAAAAAGAAAATTCCATTACGGAACCGAACGAAAACGTGGAGCGCCATTCGCGGTTTTACATCATGAAACAGTTTCATCTGAAATGCAAACTGGTGTCAGAAATGATGCAGAGACCTTCCGGAACGGCGGTGTCTCCGTGGTCGAGCGAATTTTATGTGGTATCCACGGACACGAATTTAATTCACGTTTTCGATTTACAAAATGGCAGACTGGTCAGTTCGTTCGGACGAAGAGGACACAAAGATGGAGAATTCCTCTGCCCGTTTGGTATAGCATTGTGTCCGATACAACACAAAATATACATCACCGATAAGTGGAAACACTGCATTCACGTGTTCAGCAAAGACGGCGAATATCTTCACCATTTTGGCAGCAAGGGCAGAGCCTCGTCCCAGTTCAGAAGTCCCGAATCTATCTGTGTCGACGGAAAAGGAAATGTTTACATTTGTGACACCTGCAATAACCGCATTCAAGTCTTCAATTCTGACGGTCGTTACCATCATCAAATAGGAGTCCTCTTAAAAAAGGAAGGAGGTAAAATGAGACAGAACAGCATGTTTCAGGATCCCACGGGGATAGCGGTGACCAAAGATGGCAGCCGAGTTGTGGTTAGCGATTTTGGACATCACAGAATTCACGTGTTTTCGTTTTTAGGTGATCATCTTTTCACTTTCGGCCAAAAGGGAAACCTAAAAGGACAGTTTCTTCATCCGGAATGTGTTACGGTCGATAAAAACGGATTCATTCTTGTCGGCGACAGTGGAAACGGTAGAATACAAATATTTAGACCCGACGGATCTTACGTTAGAATGCTAGGCTGCAAAGATTTTTCGAAAGAAAAGTTTAACTGGGTGTCGGGCATTGCAGTGACTGATAACTACGAAATCGTAGTTTGCGATTTTAAAAATCACTGTGTACAGATGTATTTATAAATTACCATTGCAAAACTCGGCGCAAAAAAGAAGAAAAGATAATTTTGTTTCAGCATTAAAAATAAATCTACACTGATAACTTTTTATTTTGATTCTTTTAGTCAAGATGCCATTTATTCTGCATTTTAACGAATCTTTTAAAATGATGATGATAATATAGATTTAAATGGCATTTTTGCTGTTTATCTTAATTAGAGAACCTCATAAGATAATAAATATATTAATTAAAATTATGATATACCAATGTTGTATTTATCCAAGACTTGTTTGCATGAATTTTATATATATGCTCTTGCCTGATTTAATTTTGAATTATTCAGGGTTGCAGTATATCACAAACTATATCAAAGGGCATTAAACATTTAATTAAAATAAATTTCAACTATTTATTATTCAAAATAAAAGAGATTCCGGTATATGTTATACAGTTGTTTCAAGTAACGTGAAACTTTTATATCCCCAGAAGCATTTAGAAGCATTAATTTTGTGATGTAAGGCATATTTCGGAGTTATGCCACTTTGGATTCTAGACTGATGCCATAACTCGAAAATGTTCATAATTCGAAGCACCGTATTTTTTTCACTTATCAATGCATGTAATGCGCTGCAATTACCATATATAAACATAAGTAACATAAATGAAGCATTTATAAGTAAAAAAATACTCTTTTGAAAAAGTAAATATTTTGTTTCCTCAAAAATATGCTGCCGAAGAGCCGTAATTCCAAAATAAACACTGAAATTTTGAGGGATAGTGGTGATCCAAAATGTATGTAAATCTGACGCTCCATAAGTCGAGGAGCCATAACTCGAGGTATGACTGTATTTTTAAAAACTATAATGAAAATTATTGCTTTTTAACATACTTTTCTAAAAAGAAAGTGAAGAATGTAACTCACGAATATACGTTTGTAATCCTGTTAACTTTCAATCAAATGGTAAATCTGTTATGAAATTTATTGCTATATTCGATGCCACAGTTTATAATTCTATAAAAATTATTTATGTGCTGTATGTTTATTGCAACCATCTTTCTTTTGTCCTACTTTCTGAAGGAAAGAGTAGCTGAATTTCATGAAAGCGTAGTATCAGATCATCCCAAAATAACATCGTTTTTAGCATCAAAGTTTGAAAGGATATAAAAGATGAATTACTTGCTAACTTAATCAAATATTTATTTTCCATTTGAATCAATAATACTCTTCCAAAGTTGTGAAAACTTTAAAAATTCATGTTCAGACAAGTTGAGGCATGTTTGAACAAGCCTCCGCTTGTTCGTTCAAACATGCCTCAGCTTGTTTAAATTATAGTATAAAAAAAGATATTTTTTTTATATTATAATTAACTCAAAAATTATTAGTGAAATTGATAATTTTTGTGTCGATTATTATGTTTTCATGAAATTCGGTAAGCATTTTTTACAATTAAAGATTATGTCAACACCTCATCTTTTAATCTTGTAGTTTTGAAATCATTTCAAAATAGAGAACATTAATGATATAAAATTTATAAAACTGCATCATAACGATGCAATTTTATAAATTTACATCATGATCATGACGTAAAACTGCATCATAACGATACAGTTTATAAATTAACTGCATCGTTAACTAAAACTGCGTCATAACGATGCAAGTTTTATAAAATTTACATCATAATTCTTATAACTCACATCGTAATGATGAGCATTATGATGTAAATTTATAAAAAAAAAAAAATAATAATAATTTGTGATGATGATACGTAATGTTTTTATTAATTGAAATTCAATATTCTTAAATTATATATCCTTTTTTTTATTGAACAATCGTTCACATTTAATGCAGACATTTCAGACGTGCTTGGATGCATATATATTCCACTTCCCATGAAATTACAAACTAAAGAAGACCAGCACTCTTCGCATGAATTACTTTTTTCCTCTTCTCATTAAGCACACACACACACACCCAATGTCGAAATCTCTTTTTTTCCATCACTTATCTCATCCTAGCAGTCAATTTACTGTCTATCACTTTTCTTCCCCTTCTTCGCAGTTCGCGGTACTCAGATCATTTTTACACACTTCTCTACTTTTCTCGTATCTCTCTGATGAAACAAAATAAATAAATTCGACTAAAAAAAAAAAAATTAACGTAATTTTTCTTTACTGGTATTTTACTAAACAAAGGAATGATAATAATATAATCAAAAAATGATATATTATTGGTTTTTATGGGCGTACTTCTATTACTTTGCTCTAATAACTCCTTATTGAAGAAAAAACTATTCGTCTGACCTTCCAGTTCAAACAATCGAGTTTTGCTCGAAACAAATAATCCCAGACTTCGTGCTCAGTGACACATTAATTCCTAAAATGACAAATACATAAAAAGGCCTCCGAGTTTCTCTAAATTTAAACAGATCTTTTATTAAAAATCAATGTTATTCTTCTAAAATCGTATTATACTTAAAATATATATATATATAAATGAACTAGTATATGCTTATAAATATTTCCCTTTATTCATTACGGTTCAGTAAATATTAATAATTGTTTCCTTTAAAATCAATTTCCTGTAATATATAAATATTCGTGACTGGGATCACAATAGTGATCATATAGTTGGAAGAAATCCTGCCAAACATCATGAAATATTTTTTTAAAATAATGACAATGTAGTCCTGTCTATTCCTATTCTTAAATTTTGGAAACCAACACAACCCACCTTTATATAAAATTTAATTTTTTAATATAAAAATACGTGAATTTAAAAAAAAAATTGAGTTTTTCAAGCAGAGTACTTCAAATTTTCACTGGAAACAAAGCTTGAATTCTGTGGTTTATAAGCAATATTAAGTGAACATTTTTCTTTTATTTATAAAATTTTACTTGTACTGAAAGCATTAATTGCTTTCCAAACAGAAAAAAAGTAGAATAAATTTATCAATATTCAAGCTAATATGGCAAAATTTATATGTAAATAATTATTATCTTATACGAAAATTGGTTATTGTTAAGTACTGAATAAAATATTTAAAGTAGTTTCCAGTTTCTTAGAAATTTTTGAATTATTTGTTTGTTCAGTACGAAAAGTTCACTGTACCTTGACATTGGGAAATCAGATATTAAAGTTGATAAAAATCAAAGTTACTCTTCTATACAATAAAAATTTTGGTCATATAATGAGTCATGAAAATGTCAGAACAACTATATTAGGGCATGAAATAGTAGCAGAGAGACAGGTTAAGGATTTGGTTCAAAGATATTGGAGAAAGAATAGAATGCGAATAGTACGGATATCTGAATATTCGGATATAAAATATGATTAATAATGAAGTTTATAAAAATTGATAGCAGAGGCCACGTTAGTTGCTCTGCTAACAATTTTTATAAATTGGTAGCAGAGCAACTAATGTGGCCTCTGCGAGTAAAAATAACGAGTAAAAATTTCAGTAAAAATTTGTCGTTAATTGATATTATTGACTAGCATATTCATACCGTAGAATGTAAACTCATGGATAATATGTTCTTGGATGAGTGTTATTTCGCTAAAATCAATTATATAATTTGAATCCAAAAAAGTATGATGGCTACAGCAAGCAAATACTTTTGATAGTAACGGATATCTTTCCTAGAAAACAAATTATGTGTGAGAAAATGGTGCAATTTTTTTCTAGCTATCGTATGGAACAGTTGTGGCTTTCCACTTGAAGTAATCCGAATTTTATTCTCGAGTTCTATTTCTCGGAAATTTTTTCAGATTTCCAATCCAGTCCATTGATTCTCATGCTTCATCTCTCCAACCTATACCATCCGTGAGTTTGAGAGTTTCGTGATGGACACTAGATGTGAAAAATAATATAAAATTTAAAAAAAACATCCGAAAACAGTTTAATTTTGTTATTTTCTGTTGATCGAATCCTTAATCCAGTTTGTCATTAAACAATTTCTGAATTATTAGATCAAGATTTTATATTTGACTTAGCTTAGTCACTGTAAGCGTTTATGAGAGAATCATTAAAATCGAAATTCAACTCTCTGTAGCTCTCATTCTAAATTAATTATTATTATTCTGAGATTTATATTCAAGATAAATATTCAATAGAGACATAAAAATGCCTAATATAAACTTAAAATCCGATTAATAAAAGAACTAGAACAGTTTGAAAGTAGCAAAAATATTAGCAAAAATTATTTTTCTTATTCTCTTCCACCGCAGATACCGATACTCATATTACACCATTAATTTAGACAAAATGTGGAACATAAGTGTTTCTTATATTAAATAAGGCTTCCTAAAAATTTTGCCACACTCGGAATAGAAATAAAGAAGTAAAGTTTATGTTAAAGAAACGTTTGCATGTTAGAATTCCATTATCAGATAAGCATTTTTCATTTTAAAAAATAAATAAATGACGATACCTAAACATCTACTTTTGAGAAATTAATGATATCTTCTAAATTTTAAAAGCAACTAACTTTGATTGACGATTTAAGAAAATAAAACAATAGCATCAACCAAGTATAAGTTCAGGTAGCTTCGAAATGATAGCAATTGTTTACTTTCTCACTATAATAATGATTTATATATTAAAACATAGATATTTTTTCAACAAATACTACTCAAAAAATCATCGCTACGAATCTGAGATTGTTAAACTAATGACAACAGTTTCTTCTAACCCCCAACGGTGGGCATATTCTAACCCTTTACCCATAGGAAGGTCGGAAGGTGGGCATATTCTAACCCTTTACCCACAGGAAGGTCGGACGGTGGGCATAATCTAACCCCTTACCCACAGGAAAGTTGGAAGGTCGGATTATTCTAACCCCTTACTTACAAGAAGGTCGGACGGTGGGCATATTGTAACCCTTTACCCACAGGAAGGTCGGAAGGTGGGCATATTCTAACCCTTTACCCATAGGAAGGTCGGACGGTGGGCATATTCTAACCCCTTACCCATAGGAAGGTCGGACGGTGGGCATTTTCTAACCCCTTACTCACAGGAACACTTTGATTTCTAATGATTTTATACACCTATCCGTTTCAATATTGCAACCTTCGTTCTCGAAAATACGCCCAAATTTGCATATTACGTAACTGTTACTTTGCTTATTTGCGCATATTTTTTCGCATAATTAACATTTATTTATCCTTTCTTTCGTAATAAAAGAATATTTGCCATTATATCTCATTTTCCTGTTCGTGTAATAGAATATTTTTGAATTTTGATTATAGAAATAGTAGATATAAAATTTAAGACGATATGATCTAAAATCATTATAATTTCTACGAATGTTTTACCTTTTTTTATTAATATAATTTTGAATTTTTACGATATAAATGTTCGTTTATATCTGATTAGATTTATATAAAATATAAAATGGTATATGAATTTTTTAATTTTTATACAGAATGTAAAATTTTCTGAAAAAATTTTAGCAATGCAGTAAAGTAATTATAAAAAAATCGAATTCAGATAATTTATAAGTAGGGTGTAGTTATAAATATTTTGTCAGAATTCGAAAGGATTTCTATTTATCTCGGAATTTATAAAGTAAAATGTCGATATTTTCCTTTTGGTGAAGGTGTGTCACGAAATACGTGATAAATACTCTGAAAGAAAATTAATGTTCGAGAATATGTAAAACATGGAAAATTTATGTGATGTAGATTACTTTCAACAGATTACTGATGTAGATTCAACAGATTATTATTTTAATAAATTTTACAAATGTTTAGGATTACAAAAATTATTATTTTAATATTTATTAAAATAATAATTTTTGTAATCCTAAACTAGCCAAAACTCCCCTAGTGATTAATTTTTGAATTAACTGCCAAATTAATAATTATTAATTAATTTGGCAGTTAATTCAAAAATCAAGCACTAGGGGAGTTTTGGCTAGTTTAGGGTTATTTGGATCTTGTAATCCGCTATGTGAACGTCGAATTAAGATCAATAATTTTTGTTTATTAATCTGCTTTCATTCAAACAATACTTAATTATTATTCCTAAAATAAATATGATAATTTTTTTTAATATAATATGAATTTTCCTTTGCATTTACTACGTTATATTGGTCAAAGACACTTAAGAAAATTTATTACCATAAATACTTTAATGTTGAATGAACTACTTGACGGAATAGGAGTGACACCGTAGAGTAAAGAATTTGTGAAAAATGTGGATTAATTATAATTCTGTATGTAGAACTATCATTTAACTTGTAGTCAAGAATAATTTAAAGCGCAGCTTTTTTATCAAAAAAGAGGATAGTGGGTGTAGTCGTTTTAGCGCCCTTCTGCTATGCGCTACACTGTATATTTGTTATAATTTATCCCGTTGTACAAAAATGACCTTTCACTTAACTTCCTGTTTTTAATTCTCCACCCAAATTTTTATTATACAACAATTAAAAGAATGTTTTCATTCTAAACAGGATTTATCTTTCTTAAATTTCACTTTGACACGTAAAATTATCATATTAAAAGATCTTTATCGATTTAACCGAATCGTGATGGATGGCGACAGTTTCAATCGCATTTTATAAATTATAAAATTTATTGCCCGTAATTATGTAACCACGAAAATTGTCAATTATCCTTTATTATATCACCTTTCTAACGTGGACATAACATCCAAAAATTGATAGCTTTCGAATATTTCGTAAATTAAAATTTTGTTCGATATTCGTTTAATTTATTGGCACTGATTACAAATTTTTGGATGAATAGAAAAATTACAGCAAAATTTTTCAGTCTGCACAATGTTTTTTTTTTTGTGAAATCATTAAGAAAAATAAATATTGTCTGAGTATTTGGTATGGGATTGAAATTTTTCCCTTTTTAGAAGTAGGAACCATACAATAACATAACATAAGGAACCGTATAAATATCAGCAAAACATAAGAAATCATATAACCTTAGAAGTACAGTATAAGTATCAACAAAACATAAGGAATCATATAACCTTATAAGTACAGTATAAGTATCAACAAAACATAAGAAATCATATAACCTTATAAATACACTATAAATATCAACAAAACATAACGAACCATCAAGGGAACCATATATCCTTATAAATACAGTATAACTATCAACAAAACATAAAGAAACCATATGATACTTATATGGTTTTTTATGTGAATATTTAATCATAGAAATCAGAGATGATACTTATATTGTTCCTTATGTTGCTATTTAATCATATAGACTAGGGATAATACATATATGATTCCTTATGTGAATATTTAATCATATACAGATCTTGTATTATATATAATCCATTCATCTTAACTTGAACCTTGGATAAAACCAAATTAACAGATTTTAGGAGTGTCTAGTTATATAGTACATACTGAACTTATCTTCATAATTATCCTTATCTATACAATTTTATTCAAATAAATGTCGTCTGTTTGACTGCGACTCGTTAGCTGATTACAATACAACAATATTCTTTGCCTTCAGGCGACTCTTAAATAGCTGAACATCCCTAAAAATCATTTGGTTTTACCCAAGGCACAAGATAGGATGGACAACTATAGCCTGAATGATTTTACATCTTCAAGATGTGTCTCTGTTCGACGACAATGCTTTTTGCCTTTGAAATATTCAGAAAAGAATAAATCGGGCAATAATAGATAATACTAGATCACAATGATTCCTGGTGTTTTCTGTACATAGAAGGGGTTCGTCATGAATGAGCATTGTGCTGCTGCCATGAAAGAGATGAGTGTGCTTTGTGGCGAAAGCTGAGGGACGTAGAAAATATATATCCTAATTTGATTCGTCTGATATAATAGTAGTATTTTATCGTTATGCTAGTAAAAAAAAAGATTATCCAAAGTTAAAAAATGTAATTAAATAGCATTTCCAACTGAAAGAAACTTTGTAACGAAAATAAATAGAACTACTTGTAGTTCGTTTCGTCAATTTTTGCGTAAAGAAATTTAATATTTTGATCATAAAAAAGTGGAAATATTTTTATGAAGTGAATCAAATGATTAATTCTTCATTAGAGATGTTCACACAGTTATAAGTTTAATAAAAATTAAAGATTATGTTCGCTTGACATATTTTCATTACATCAAAATATTTGCAATTTTTTTCAAAAATAATTTAATAGCATTTACGCTTCAAAGCGTAATATTTAGCACTTAAATTATGTTCTATAGTTTTTATTATGTAAATTTTATGGGCATTATTGTTTTATTATCACTCCTTTAAAATTATATACTTAAAGATCATTGCCTGATTTAATTGTTAATTTTGATATTATTAATTAAAATAGTGTGCTCATTGATAACAGTAAACAAATTTTTAATACGAAAAATCAGTTTAAAATGATTATTATACAGTTTAACGTAATTATTTTTATGCTATACATGTGAATGGTTCACTCATAGATTAACTTCTCCTCGGAAACTAATATGAAGTAAATTATGATCCTGATAACAGAATTTACTCGCATCAGAAACAGAAAAAAAAATCAAATTCTGGCTAATTAAAAATAACAGGATGCAAACTGAAAATTGCATAAAAAAGCAAATAAAAAAGTACGAATACTCCCCTAGAGATCAGACAGACAAAGAAAAACGTACAAGAACCTCGCAGTTATATAGCGCACATAAAAAAAACCACTTCACTGGACTTCTAAAGATGTAAATGGTAAGTTAATATTGGACGCCTGCTGATCTTTTCTGTGAATCTAAGAAGTAATTTTTCTCCTGTCAAAATCACCGTAAGCAAGGTTAAAATTGTTTCATAAAATAAATTTGATTATTATTATTTTTAAAGGTGAAGACTGTACGCATAACTCTGCCAATATTTTCCTTTTACCGACAGTATCGATGAGACAATTAGAGAAGTAATACTAGTCCACCCATTGTTGTATTATGAAATATGGGCCATTAGCATATTAATAAACTCGGTTATTATATTCTATTTGAGGTCGCAAATATCTTACACCATAGCCTACATATCTAAACAAGTTAATCCTATAAAAATAAAAATGGTGGCATTATTACTTTGTATGGTCACTTTCGGAACGATGTCACACAAATCTAGGTTGTTTGATGCGAAAATTGTGCTTGAAAAATTCTTTATTTTCGTTTTACTAAATTATTCGAAGAGAATTCCAATTAAAATCGAATTATTTTTGTTTTCTCTTTTGTTTCCTCCAATTTCATTTAAAAAAAAAAACAAATAAACAGTACGTTGACTCGTTAATCAGTTGCTCATGACAGATTGTAGGTGTCTAAGTTAATTCTTATCTCTTTAAAGAACAAAACGAGAGAAAAAAATATATATATATTATCCGAACTTCTCGATTGTTTCGTACACGAGATCGTTTCAATTCATAATGACTTTTAAGGATCATTATCGGGATAGTGTCGAAACAGGAATGATCCAATCGCACCGTTCGACGATATCTTTCCATCAGCCATATTTTCTTTTGATATTGTAATGTAATAAAATAATTCGCGAAAACAGGTTCCATTACGATTCTTCGAAAAATAGGATGTGTTAGATTCGATGGAGATTCGATAAACGCCTTTGATTACCGACCGGAATCCCCTGAAACGAAATTTTTACCGTGCAAAGTATCTGAAATGTGGGTTTATGCATTTCAAATGCTTACAGTTTAAAATAATAAATATTAAAAAAAAAACAATAAGATAAACTCCATGTTGTAAACATAATAATAATTTGACAGAAGAGACCCTCATTTTTATGCTTATCACATTAACGTAACTTTATATTTTCACATCCAACTTTTAAACTATCACAAAAATATTTCCGAAATTAATTAGTTTAATTGTTCTAAAAAATTCTGTTTGGTATTGTCTATTATTTTTAAAATAATAAACAATACCAAACAGAAATTTAGAAAAAAAAATAAAAACATTGATAAGAATGAATGATCTAAATATTATTATTGTTACTATAAATAAATTTATACAAGTATACAGTAAACCCTGGTATAACGCGGTACTTATACAACGCGGTTTCGATATAACGCGGTCTACAAATTCCTATGAATCCTTACGAATTTATATTAGGAGAAATTACTTTTTAGCCCATATTTGTATATATATACGTACTTATTTTTTGCATAGTGTCAGTTTTTTATCATTCAAAGTGTTCATTGTTGAAAATTGTCTGCCAGGAAAAGCGCA
The DNA here is from genome assembly GCA_011317285.2 of Androctonus mauritanicus. Lineage (NCBI taxonomy): Eukaryota > Metazoa > Arthropoda > Arachnida > Scorpiones > Buthidae > Androctonus > Androctonus mauritanicus. Next base: position 2,366 of record WUQG02281387.1, on the reverse strand, counting down.
TTAAAAATTATAATTGTTAATCTCTTTCTGGTGAACTACATGCATAATTAATATGTAATGTTTTTTATATAACAAATTTATTTTTATAATAAATATTTTTTTGGTGGATATATCATTGTTGTTTATGTAATTTAAAAAACAAAAACGGTTTAGAAATCTAATCCTACTTTCTCTATGTGATGTGAGTCTCGTATAACGCGGGATTTCTATGGAATCTAACATCCGCGTTATACGAGGACTAACTGTATTATTTTTAAAATGATTTGTTATATCAGAACGAATTAATAAATGATTATAACAAGTTACTCACTGCGTTTAAAAATAAATTTAAAATGTACCTTAAACTGATAAAATGTGCAAAATAAATCAAATTAGAATTAAATATGGTAACAAACACAATAACTCAAAAAGTAGATTAACTACAAAAAAGATTTTCTGAATTTTTAACTACATGATAATGGAATTATATACATAAATACATTATAATTCTTAAAATTAAATACGTCAGCTGGCAGTAGCTTATCGAACCATCCATTGAACTTCAAAACTGCAGAAGAATATTCGAGGGCGTAATCCCATTTTTATGCCTACGAGTACACAATTGATATATTGGAGTTCTTAAAAAAAATAAAAAATACTTGGGAACGTAATCCCACTTCATGCTTTACAAGTACTATAGGCCTACAGAAAATTGTCATTTATTTAGAATCAGATTATGTACTCGTTTTCTTCTTAAAAGTAATATTTTTTAAAACGTTTTAACATAAAATTAAATAAATAACTTAATTAAAAATTTTAAGCTACTTTAGATGTTTGCTTATTACTACTTAATAAATGGATGCCTTCATTCTAGATCAGTGGTCGCAAAACTTTTTAATCGCGTACCTCTTTATCAGTAAAAAAATATTGTGAACCTCTTTATCAATAAAAAATATTGTGAACCCTTTATTAGTAAAAAACATTGCAAGTTCTTTTATCAATAAAAATATTGTGGAACCTCTTTATCAATAAAAAATATTGTGAACTTATTTATTAGTAAAAAAAATATTGTGAATCTCTTTATTAATAAAAAACATTGCGAATCCTTTTATCAATAAAAATATTGTGGAACCTCTTTATCAATAAAAAATATTGTGGACCCTTTTATTAGTAAAAATATTGCCAATCCTTTTATCAATAAAAATATTGTGGAACCTCTTTATCAATAAAAAATATTGTGAACCCATTTATTAGTAAAAAAATATTGTGAATCTCTTTATTAATAAAAAACATTGCGAATCCTTTTATCAATAAAAATATTGTGAACCTCTTTATCAATAAAAATATTGTGAACCTCTTTATCAATAAAAAATATTGTAAATCCCTTTATTAGTAAAAATATTGCGAATCCTTTTATCAATAAAAAATATTGTGAACCCCTTTATTAGTAAAAAACATTGAGAACCCTTTTATCAGTAATAAATATTGCGCACCCCTTTATCAGTAAAAAATGTTACACACTCCATAAAACAGACATGATTTATGATGAGTAAAAAATGTTCATTCTTTTTACGCATTCTTACATCACACTTTGAGGACCGTTATACTAAATTCAGAATTTTAATTAATAGAAAATGTATATTACCTACCATAAACAAATTTCGAAGATGGAATATATACAATAAGCCAGGTGAATCTAATAAACGTTTAACACGGTTGTTGAGACTAATGGTTTAAGATCTTGTCTATTTAATATAAAAAATATATATATTATACACGCATGCAAGCCGAGATAAAAATGGGAGGAATGTTTAAAATAATGATCTTGACCTAAAATTTTTGTTACGTTTCACGGAATTTTTCTCCCGAAAACGAAGACGCTAATAACGAAACTATCACTTTAAAGATAAGAAAAATGGTCAGAATAGTTTAATTTTAATCCAACTTTTATTCTGTTGTTGAAAAAAAATATGATTAATACATTTTTATTTACTTGAAAATGTAAAGCTTACCTTTCGAAACTTCAATTCCTATTATCAGAAGAAGACGTTCAAAGCATTTCCTCTCCAAAAAAAAGAAAAAAAAAACGAGATGAAAGGAACTTGACCTTCAACCTCTGAAGAAAAATTCTATTGTGTGCCGCGTATCTATTTATTCACAAGCGAACTGGAACGACAACTCCTAGAAAAGTACTTCATATACTGGGTTAGGCCACGCTTGCCCGAATGTCACTTACCCGATCCCCAGTTGTTCGAATCTTACTTGCCTGATTCCCACTTGCCCGAATCCCATTTGCCTGATTCCCGTTTTCTCGATTCCCAATTTCCCGAACCCGTTTGCCCGATTCCCACTTGCTCGAATACTATTTGCCTGATTCCCAATTGCTC
>WUQG02281276.1:0-19721 GCA_011317285.2 Androctonus mauritanicus | reverse complement strand
TGCCGGCTTGTCCACACTGTGGCGCTCTAGAAACATCATTCCATTACTGGATTGAATGTCCGGCATATACTATCGAAAGGACGACTTCAGGAGCAGCATTGGGCATTTCTATTGCTTCTCTCACAGATTTAACTGCGATCTACTGGCTTCCACCCCAGACGGACTCACGACAACACATAGTTCAATTAGAACGCTATATCGAATCAACTCGTCGTTTCACGTGACACCCGTATAACAATTCTCGCAATCGGAGGAAAAAGCACTAGCTATAACCTCCATATGACTGAATAGAAGAAGAAGAAGAACGTGGCGGTGCGAATGTTGTTGAATATTATGTTACAATTATGTTCTTATCAAAAAATAATTGAAAACAATTTTAAATAATTGTAGTTTCGTTCAAACGGAGAAATAAAAATGCATTAGAGAAATTATTCACTGTAAAAAATAGATAAGTTATTTATTCATAATTATTTAATCATTAATGCGATATTATGATGAAGGTTTAATGTAATGCGAATAAGTAGGTGAAACTTGGAGTGTCAATTTAATTTAGAATTATTGTATATATTATAAGAAATAAATCAATATCTGCACAAATGTTCGATGAATATATTAATCTTACATCCGTTATATACTAGACCGCTTATAGTACTTTAAGATAGAATTTAACGGAATAATGCTTTTCAGACACAAAATATTTTATTACTACTCGAATACATAACAAAAACATTAAAAGTTTAATATAAAAAAAATCAATATTGTAAATAACAATTTCTATTTTTTTGTAAATATTAATAATGATTTTTGTAAATATTGTAAATAATAATAATTGAAAATTTCTAATTTATTTTAAGTAAATTTTTATTTACTTTTACAATAATGGTAAACCTAATTTCATTGGCTCGTATTGAATTTTTAAAACCAATATTTTCTCATCCCACTAATATTGCTATCTTGACAGGAAACAGCTTTCATCCCGATATAGCAGCAACACTCCTATCCGCACACCTCTAAACAGGAAATACTTTTCATATCGATATAACTGCAACTGTGACGTCATCGCCGCCATGACACTTCTATACGGACATTTCTATACCGGAAATAACTTTCATCCCAATATAGCAGTCACTGTGACCTCATCGCCGCCATGACACTTCTATACAAAGCACTTCTATCTTACTACTTATCCCACTTCCCTTACTACTTACTCCATAGAGTTACTATGAGAAATATCATTTACGGATTAAACGAAAATTATCGTGATAATCTTTCAATATTTCTGATTACATTTTAAATTACACGTATTTTGTTTTTATATTACTAAAAACATTTTCCATGATTTTTAAAAATTTCTCAATTAAAATTTTAGAAATTACTTAGTATTATTCAGTATGACATACGCATTAAAATTATATTTGGTACGGTGCGATATTCAAATCAGATATTTGCGAGCAATATCATGCTGACAGGCATTCAGAAAGAATGGAAAGGGTTAATTAAAGATACTTTTTAAATAATATAAAAATGTAGCTAGTATATGTTTTCTTATCGAATACGAGAAGAGGCCAAAAAGTTCTTATCCTCATCATGACGCGGATGTGAGAATGATCCAAAATAATACATAGGGGAGAGTTGCCGAATTTGAACCACCTAAACGTTTTTTTACGATATAAGATTATACAAGCATTTTTAATAAAAAGGAATCATTTGAAAAGAAATGTACCATTATAATATTGAAAATAATGTGATTTATTATTAAGAATATATCAATTATTATGGCAAAAAATTACTTTATAAAAATTGAGCAATCGGTCGAATCAAAGAAACTGATTTCCTAAAATGGACCACAGATTTCTCAGAATGGACCATCAGGCACAATTGAAACAAAAGCACTTCTTGATTTTTAGATCCACTCCAGCACATTTTGTATGGACCCAAGTGTGACATTTAATGCATTGTTTCATCTCTTCTTCCTTTGTTTCATCACATATAGTACAAAACTAGGAAATTTTATTTTGTGTTCTTTGTATTTTATGCCCGGCATTTGGTGGTTTAGTCTTATTCATTTTTTTTCTTCGGCACGCTATAATTCTAGTAATTTGTCATTATTTGTTATTATAGCTACTTTCTGGGCATTTCTTCCCGCTCGAGAAGACGATGCACCGGACTGTGGATTTAGTTTGGGTGGAGGCGATATTTCATAAAGAATTTCCTCAAAATTTTATTTTTTTTCTCTTCAGGTACATAATCAACAGCGGAATCACTATCGCTGCTTTCACTGTCATTGAACAAAGTGAGTACAGACGTGTTATTACGGTCCAATTGAGGCAACCGTAATATGGTCCAACCCGAGCGCATCCGGCAGATATGTCAAAACACGCTACATAACTCTAATGTTAACTAATACTAATCAAATTATTACAGTAATTTGTACAAAAATAAATTAGCATTTTGAAGAAATAATAATATCATTTGTTGCTACTTACTTTAAAGTTGACTGAGACACAAGTTATATGTTTTAAATTATTCGATTTACAGCTGTCTAAATACAAAATCTCTTCTATAATCTCTCTCACGCGTAGTTTTTTAATACTAATGAATGCAGCGCGTGTGATTTACATAAATGTTCAATATGTGGCACACACACGTTGTACGCGAAATTTACTGCCATGGTCCAATCTAGGCAACGGTCCAAATTCGGCAACTCTCCCCTATATTTATTAAATTATGTTTATGATCTGTATTATTGCTAAATAAGGCAATAAATCCCTAATATTAATATATTAGAATTATATAATACGTATCGAAAACATATTTTCATCGAGACAATGCTATAATGATTGAATAGCGCCGATTCAGTTCCAGTTCCTGTTTCCAGGCACGCATCCTCGGCATTAATCTTTATTAATATAAACAATTAAACCAATCATTTAAAACTCATAAAATTATTTTTAAGAATAATACATCGAGTCATTTGATATTTTTTTCCTGGTAAGTATAGCATCTGGTGATATTAGTACTAAATTATAAATATAAAATACACACAAAATGACAACTTATACGGTACATAATATATGGCATAATAATTCTGATTAATTGTCAAAATAATTTTTTTATAATATAATATAACAAATTATAAAAAATAATTTTCACAATTTGTTTCATACAAATATACTACAAAAGATTTTCTCGTTTTTTAAATATAAGATGGAAAAAATAATTGGTTAGGTAAGATTTTTAAAAAACTATCTATGGCATTACTTTCCGAATATGTACACGCTGACCGTTCTAGTCGGAAACTTTCACACTAACATAGACCGATGTGTAAATCAATTTACGATGGCCGAATTGAGCGAAATTTGATTTAGATCCTTAGATAAGGCCGTGGCACCAACCGAGAAAGCAAATTTTAACATATATATTTGCTATACAATTTTTTTATTATATTAAAAGTAAATTTTTGAGTAATAGCATTGACAAAATTTCGTTACACATATCGGAAAATATATCAAAATTAGTTCGGGGAATGCTAAAATGCAATTCTTCCAATCGATTTTTTCAAGCGATTACTATAGTATATTTTCCTGCCCGTATTAAATATGGAGTAAGTAAAAATCAAAACTGCTGCATTAAATTACAATAAATTGTCTGAATTATACAGAAATAGTCTCGGGATTAACATTGACTGCGTATTCTTTCTCAGATTTTGTATTTACGGCAAACCGATAGATTTTTAAATACAGGTTATAAATTAGCTTAATTTAACCGAATTATATCATAGTTTTTATTTAATCTTACACATAACCGTTTAAAATAAATGACTTTACAGTATAAACTGTCGAGAAACGACCTAATGTTTTTGGCATTCCTATATCTTTCCCAGTTAACCACCTTAAAGTTTTCTTAGATCTTTATTTTATCAACTTAGATCAATTTTTTAGAAAAGTAAATTTCGGTCAAAAAAATGTTTGCCTACGGCCACCTTAAACATATTTTAAAAGTAAAATAATCAATAAATTTATCGATATATTAAAAACTTATTAATTATAAAATTTCGAATATCGAAAGGAATCGAATGCTCGCATTTTCTATAAATTTAATTAAGATAGATTTAGTTCACTAGCCACATTTTCTGGCCACGTAAGCCAATATGGCTTTTGGGGTTTAGCACCACTATTCCGACGCCGACTATTTATTTTTCGGATTTATGGCCACATTCCTTGCAAAATGTTACTCGATATTAATTTATTTTTATTTCGTTAACAGCCCGGCGCCATTTTTTCTTCAACTTTCACCAGAAAAAATTCAATTTCTGCGCAATTTTCGAGGCTATACACCAATTATGAATTTTGTCACCATAATTATGCATTTAAAAATTATTATACGCGTATACTCGAATGTTTAAAAAGTTGTTAAATGGAAACTGTTTATTAAAATAATCACCGTATTAAAAATATTGTTATTAATCTTTCGTCTTAACAAATATCAAACATTAAGTTATTAATAACATTCCGCATTACTCGGTCTAATAAGATTTTTTTTTACCATTTAATTAATTTATTTCTTTATGGAAGGCGTGAGCCAACACCTTACAAAAGTTCGATAGCACGATTTTCATCCGAAACACTGGGCTTGGCAAAACTTCAACTATTTAAAGTTATAAAGTTTCGGTGGATCCGCGTTAAAGTCGAACGTCGTCATTTTTATCAAATAAAATATTATTTTTTGAACTAAAACTAAAATGATAAATTTTACCGGTTTTATCGATTTCAAACCGTACTTAAATACGGTAAACGGTACGATCGTTTTTATATGTACCTGTCGGAAATCGAAACAAAAAATAATTAAATTAGAGGAGAGTGTTATTGTCCGGATAAATTCTACGTTTTAATTGGATTAGCGCCGATTATTAACTATAAAATAAAACTTTTGGCAGGATGCGAGCGGGAAAGAATATTCGGAAAACTTGGCGAGGTAACTCGTCGCAACGTGGAATTGCGCCTGCGTCGTATTATTCGTCAGCTGGTTGTAGTCGGTGCATGCTCGGTAGACCGCATTGATGTTACTCTCGGCATTAAGTGTTTGAACGGACGTGTTGTGCTCGTTGTTGTGTTTTGTGTGCAGTGAAGTGAATTTTGAAAAGTATAGTTTTTTATTTAAAAATTTGTTTTTATACGTTTGTGCGCGTCAATTTGTTTTTTGTGTAGTTTTTTCGATTTAACGATATACGAATGCAGAAATTGAATAGCATTGTTTTTAAGATATTCCCAAGTAAGTATATTCTTAACCATGTGTGTATACATTATATATATATCGGTATCTCACCCTTTCGTTACCGAATTCGACAAACGAATTATTTATGGCTTACGTTTTTAATAACACGTAAGAGAAATTTCGTGTGGTAAGTGATAGCGATGCTAATAAGAAAAAAAAAACGATCTACTGCAGCGTGATTCTTCTTTTATATACTGCACCGAATATACGATTCTACATATACAGCGGATAGGACGGTACTTTTTCAACAGTACGAGTTATATTTATATATAATCGAAATCTGTTGTTTTGGTCCTTTCGTTGCCATTTAAAATATTTATTCTTAATTTAAATACTGAGCATGGTTTTTCTATTCATTTACTGCAGAAATATTTATAAAAATAAAGGTAAATTATGTAATAATATAAAAGAATACGATTTTTACCGTTTAGTGATGCAAAAATTAATAAACAGACCCGTGTTAAATTTCAAAGGCGGTATTTAAAATTTTAATATCCTAATTAAGTGTAATACGCGCCTAAAAATCATTATGTTAAGTTCATAGGCAAATTCGGAGTGTATAAAAAAATTAAACATTTTTTAAATATTTATTTCCTAAGAGAAAGTTAAATTATTATATAAAATTATAAGCTATGGAATGAATTTTAAATACACTGTAAATTTTTGAAGGTTAATGGAATTCCAAATATTAAATAGAATTTAACCAGTAGTTAAAGCGGAATATTAAAATATTTGTATGGTAAAAAATCGTAGGGAATGATGGGCGGGGGAGAAACTAAATAAAAAAATAATATATATCTATATATATAAATTGCGTTACGGTTCGAAATATTAACTTACTGCGTGAATAAAGAGTGTGGTGGCGATATTTTATTTAAAAAAAAACATTTTTTAATAGGAAAGATTAAAGATAAAATTGTTGTTATGATTAAACTCTTAAGAATAGAAAAAAATTGATATTAAAAATGAGGCGATACTTACTCCGTTACCACCATAGCGCGCGTATCTCGTAAGCGTATTATGTCTGATCCGTGCCTTTAATTTTTTTCTCGGAGCTCTTTCTCATAAAAAATAAAATAAAAATAAAAGTGTAGCAGTTTTTACATTTAAACAGAAATTGGATTTTTAGATAATCTCTTTAAATATGCGTTATTCCAGATCCGAGTTAGGTAGAATTTAATTCTCGACTTTTTAAATACTTCTGAATTTATCTTTAGCGTATTTACAAAAATTTTAAATCTCTTATTACGTAAATACACGCCGTACCAATTATATTAAATAAAACTTGTTTTTTTTCAATAATTAAAAATTGGTGTTAGAATTGCTGGTTAGAAAAAAACTTCCGCATTTACCGAGATTATTTTTTATACAGCGCATATTTATCTATTCCTATTTGAAATTTAAACGACGCTTTTAGATTTCCCCCCCTTGGTAATGGTCCTGTTTAGATAGGATGCAAAATATGGAAAAGAAAAAATCCGATGATAACTTAGAGCGCGAGAATAAATATAATTTATCATTTCATACATTCTATTTTTATTTTCTAGTAAAAATTTTAAAAACGAATTTTTTCCTGCAAGAATTAAAACAATACATCGAATAAATTAAGAAACGTCTTTAATATTGGTGTACGGTATTTTTTTTGATTAATTGAAAAATATAATTGTAAATAAACGAAAATATAAATTTTTACTTGACAAAAGTATTTTTACAATTCTCGTGTAAATTATATTACATTTTATATCTAACAGTTTAAAAGAAATTTTATTCGATAGTTTTTACGAGAGCTTCCGAAAAAAGAGCCTGATAAAAGTGAAAGTTCCCAAAGCGTTTTCTTAATTCGGAGTGATTTATCTACTTTCGGACCGTAACTAATTTATACCTACAATACCATACTTTTTAATTAATGGGTTTTCCGTCCAAACCCATCTCTGTTTGAAAACCAACGATTTTGGCGCAGAATACAAGTAGGCCAAGGACGAGTCACGTGATTGGCGTGGCGTGTGGTTACCTGAACGTATTCGAGTCACGTGACCTATTGAAAAACGTTCGTTTGTTAATATTTCGGACGAAATGTTGCGTTTTTCGATTACTTTTATCCTCTTTTCTCCGAATTTATTTTTAAATGGTAAGATATTATTAAATTCGTTAAAAATTCGAACGTAGGCAACTTTATACGTTTCTACGCGTAAAAAACGTGGCGCATTCTCTGCCAATAAAGCGTAATTAATATGGAGAGTTTTGTTTATTTAATTAATAAAATTAATAAATTACATATTGTGTTTATTTAGAATAGGTTAAGGTTAAAATATTTATTAAATTAGAAAGAAAAAATAATTGTTTAATGCGTACAAACACGGATCGTTTAGAATTGGAAAGTACGAACAGCGGCTGATAACAATTGAGATCGTTCCCGTAATGGAATTTACCTTATCGATTTTTGTCTACCAAACCAAAAATAATTTAAAATTTACGAATAAACTTTTACCTGTTTTTGAAAACATAGCGAATAATACGAAGTAGCGGATTTATTTTTTTATACGAATAAATAATTGATTTGTATTTTTCATTCAAAATTTCGTGGCATTTGTTTGGAAATTCTTTATAAAATAATTGATTTATTTTATTTATTAAAATTAAATTTTTTTTTATACCGGCAAAACATTTCCGTCGGAATTACGGGGTGTGGCATCGATTAAGGCCGACGTTTCCATAATTAATTAATAAAAAGTTTTCCTAATAAACAGCATTTCCGACTGATGAAAACCTCTTTCGAAATGTTTGTCCAACATTTCGAAAATCAAAGAAAATATTAATTAATAACGGAAAAACATTTGACCCAAAAGAAACAAGCGTTTGACAAATGATTAAAATCGTCGTTACTTAATTGAAAAATAAATTTCACCAATAAGAAAAACCAAGTGGTGGGCTCTGTCATTTTATTAATTAAGGAATGAAACTATCCGTCCCATTTGGCCCCATTAGAAAAATAATAAAAGTATAAATGTAAATATTTAAGTAAATGGAAGTCTACCATATTTTTTTCTGTAGATATTTTCTGACATTTATATAGAAATTGCCGAAGAAACACGGCTGTTGGTTAAAGTTATGACGAGATCCATCGAATTTATCAATTCTTCGGCGCTTCTAGATCTCCATCTGTTTTTATTGAACACAAAACGTCTATAAGATTTAATCCGACAGAATCGGCATAGGTTGTCTTTACCTGTAATAATTATAATTCCTAAAGATGGCCCGAGTATTCTGTATTTTATCTGCCAAGAAACTCGTACGCATAAATATCTCAAATAACAGTACGCATATTTTTCATCGTTAATTGTGTTTTATAAACACTTTATTATTTTTGAAATGTTTTTTATAATTTTTGAAATCCGAATCTCATTTCCGCCGTATTTGTACACATTTTGAAATAGTTTCTTTTCGAATTTATACGAAATTCTACCTCCTTTTAAAATGTTTATTCAATCGACTCTAATATCGGTGATAATTTTAAAAATTTTATGGCCATTTACGAAAACTTTTTATTAATTATTGAAATTTTTGCCTTAATCGAGGCGACTTAGTCGTTTTCAGCCACAGTTTATTTCGATAAACCTGGAGTTCCGAATTAATCCATCTTTCTTCCCCAGCTCGATCAATTTATATAAACGTTTCTTTAATAATTATCCGTATCTCGCAAAAATATATTTTTGATTTAATAATACCTAAACAGCATCTACAGTTGGCCGGCTATGGTTCGAAAAAATATTTGAAATAAATTTTTTGATTAATGTAATTTGAATGAAAAATATAAATCTGTATACAAATGATGTAGCGCGGTACCGTACTTGGAAAACAAAAGACCTAAGTTGTTTCCACTCTACCTTAATACGTTTTTTTTAAATTAAATTTTGCAAATTTTTACGATAGAAAAGGTTAATTAGGTTAATTGATATGGCAAAATATTTTAAAACATTAATTATAATCGAATCAAAAATGATTCGATTATAATTAATAAATTAAATCGGCGAATCACGCGTTAAAAATATAGGAATTTAATAAAGTATTGTAATTTTACTTATTTTAATAATTATCGATACGTATTCCATCGAATTAAAAATGAATAACTAATAAATAATGAATGGAAATAATTTTTCTGAACGAATAAAATAAATAATTACGGGTCAAACTACGGAAGGTTGACTATGGAAAATAAAAATAAACATGTTTTGTGTAAATTGCTGCCAGAAAGATAATTCTTAAGAATACGTATCTCATTTAAATGAAATTATTATAAATTATATATTTTCCTAGTTTTTACTGGCCAATACACAAATTTTTGTTGGGCATATTTTTTATACCTAAACTACTACATTCTCATTTAGCAGACCTAAACTAGATTCAAATTTAGATAGTAAATCTTATAATTTATAAACTCTCTATATATTTTAGATTTTTAGATAAATTCCAATTAAATGACATAATAGTAACAGATATACGAATAGGAAGTGTAATTAAATTGAATAGCTTAGAGGAAAAAAGATAAAAATTCCTCGATTACACTGCACTCATCAACATAATTGTATAAAAACTAGAAGACCGAGAAAGATTAAATAAGGAAACTCTTTAAAGATAAGTTGAGCAAAAATCTATTATTAATTTGAGAGATAAGAACTTAATGGATAGTGAATTAGCTTATCGATGGTTTTCTTAATATAGTCATTTTCAAAACTTAAACGAAGAAAACAAACCAACGCTTTGGGCACTGGCCTCAAATAGTCTCCAGATCTTAATCGAATTACAGGTGCCTGCATATTAAAGGAAAATATTGTCATTGGTGAGACAGCCACTACCACGTTCTTCGACACACTAAAAATGACTTCTACTGAAATTTTCCTGCTTAAATGAATCTGTTTGTAAATGAAAGATTGCTGCCAAGTTTTCTATAATTATGTCGATATAAACAGCCATATCTGTCTCCGTGTACTAATCATATATTTTCTTTGTTTTGATAATTTGCCATTTTAATAAAATGCTAGAAATTTTCCTTATAAATTGAATCCGATAGAAAATACAGATTGCAAATCATTAGAACTTTCCAATTATTTTAACTGCCATTTGAACTTTACTATTTGTGTTTTTTAACTGTTAGGAAGCGAATGTAGTTTATAAAATCTACTAATGAAAAAGTTATAATAGAATTGAAAAATATGAAAAATTTATAAATAGCTATTTTTCTTAAATTTTGTTTTTAAAATGTGTTAAGTTTAATTGTAAAATTTAATAACCTTTAAAATTAATATTTATAACTGTTACATAATATATAATATATATATATTTTGTAACAGATATATTATGTAAAGTCATTTTCGTATGACTTAAAGCTATAATATGATTCGTGAATATGACTTAAAGCTCGGGAAAAATTCATTAAATCCATATAAATTTTTCATTTTTAAAATTACATTTAATAATTAAACTCCATTTCACACTTACAAAAAAATCCAAATGAATGTTAAACGATTAACCTATCGTTGACATTCATTTGGATTTAAATGGTTTTAAATTTCAAACGATTAACCTATCGTTGTGAATTGCGACATATGAGTGGAAGCCGAAAAGTTCTTACTCTCATCACCATGAGGATATGCTAGATTTGAAATTTAGTTCTCCAACTCTTCCGTCTCTACATATTCACTTCTTAAGGCTATACACTTCTCACACCTGTGGAGGGTTGTTTAATGTCGTCTTTGTAGAAGTCAGAAGATTTGGAGGCAAACCAGCTCTCCGTAGCAGTAATGTCATCATCGAATAAACTCAAAAATGTCTTCTTTCTTTTCATATTTCGGAAGAGGATGAAGTCTGAAGATGCCAGGGGGGAGAATACAAGGGATGGCGCGAGTTTCATAATCATATTTATGCAGAAAAGTGACTTTTTCTGCAGCTCGTTGTGCATTGCCAGCTAACAGCGACACATTTTTTGACAGTAAACCAGGTCTGTTTTCCTCGATATTATCCCATAACTTCAAGCAAGATCTTATAGTATGCTTTTGTTATTGTCGATCTTTTTTTAATGGGTCAATATGACATGCTTAGGCTGGTGCGACTACATCCGAATTCCCGTTTCCATCGTTTCACGGTTTCATACGATGGGCATTAACTCGCTATACACACAGTGGCGGAACTACAATGCACCGGACCCCGCAAGGCGGGAGGTTCAAATATTCTTTGTCTATATTTTCTTTATCTTTTTTAAAATTAACGACATAATACAATAAAAATAAAATGCACTACCAAGAGTGAAACATTGGTTGAACCAGAATGCGGCAGTAGGAACAGAATATAGTATCGTTTCAACGTGTTTTAAATGATTGCAATTTTCTTCTTTTTTGTTATTTTATAATAAAAATATCTAGATAAAACTTGGTGTTTTTAGTGGTAGGAGCCTGAATAATAATTATGCGAGGGGCCAAAAATTTGAAGTTCCGTCACTGTATACACAACTGACATCTCTTCGTGGATTGTTTGTGCAATTTGCATTTGGAAATGAAGGAACTGTATCACGACTCGATACTCAGTTTTGTCCAGTCTTCTTCTACTATCACGCTTCTAACTCCTGTCGAACAGAATCTGTCAAAACAAAAATAGGCACGCGTCTTAGAAAGACAGTAGCCTTTTATTATTTACAATTACAAATCTATAGCCTACATATAAACATACAATATGGTGAAGTAAGAATTTTTTGTCTTCCTTTCGTATATTACATATTAGTTTTCTTTGTGAATTCATCATAAGGTTGTTATATTTTTAATTACTTTGGTTTATACGCAATAAATAGCCAAAACAAATATTTTAGAAGATTACTAATAAAGACATAATTAACAGCCGACCCAAATTACGCTATAGAACAGTGGTGTTCAACCTTTTTGCTTGGCCAGCTACTTTTCTATAGAGCCTACTACGTTATTCGGCCCTCTATTCTCTCATATAATCCCGTTGCCCCAACCTGATATCCGATTACGAACCACTAGACAGTTAAATGCGCTCACTCACTTCGGAGGACCTATTCTGCCAAACCTAAAAACTTTTAAAGAAATTAGAAACTATTACTTCTATTAAACTACTACTACTATTAGAAACTATTTTCTACTGTTACATTCTGATTCAATGAACGCTTCATTCTTCGTGCTGCGTTTAATTTTGTGTATTTAAAAATTTATTTATCACTTTTAGTTATTTTAATACAACAAATAAAATCAAATATATTGGAATAAAATATTTATTTTTCTATTTTGGAAAACCAAAATTAGAAAACAGCGGGTTGATTACAAACTCATAAATTACGGAAACGCTGATTGATTAAAAAAAGTTAATGCGAAATTTGGCATTGTTTAGAGCTGGCAATATTTTCATAGTCGGGTGGATACGAAGAAGTGACCAATGGCAGACCATCATCCAAATGATCATTTGTAATTTGGTTTCTCGATTTTTTATGACCCGGATATTTGAAAAAGCGGATTCTGACAAGTGTGTCGATCCGAAACACCACCGAATATTTTGCGTAATATCAGTTAATATTGGAAACTTTTCAGGCGTATACTTCCAAATGATAAGAAAATTATCGATTTGATAATTTTAACGAAAGTAAATAAACAACAGCCATACACTTAAAGAGAATTAAAAAAATAATACAATCAAATTTGTGAGTAAGAAGGAATAAACGAGAGATGGATCAAAAATCACTGGCCATCGACGGGTCGAATTCATTTTTATGCTCACCACTGGTAGAAATTTCTAATGTGTGTTTTTAAACTTTTATTTAAAAATGATGGCACACATATGGTATGTTGTCTATATGTAAACCACACATTGGCAATATTAAATTATTCATATTAGCGGCGATCTAAATCTATATTTCCAAATCGAATTTTCATAGATTCGATGCCACTCCACCTCTCTATATACCCACGAAATTATGGGTGCATTTCGATGATTAAATTCTTTAATCCATTAAACGACCAGATAAATAATGGTTCTCTCATATTCATAATTATAAGACTTTCTTTCGGATACTATCGAATTTTATTTCTTATTAGATATAAACTATATGATTTTAGTCGAATTATTTTTTCTCGGTTTTCTGAAAGAGGAAAAAAAATATTTTTTAACTAAAAATAGCATAAATGAAACAAACATAAATTAAATATATTTTGAATTTTGTGTAGAATAATCTGGTATCCGAACCAAAATGCTTTTACAAGTTTGACAGGTTATTTCGTCTAACAATAGGAGAGCGCTATAATTAAAAAAATACATAAATTGAATAGGCACCTACTAGCGTATTACATGATTTGAATAACTTATACTAATTTATTGATCAAAACGTCTTAAACTTTTAATACGGCCGGTATTAATGGTTGCAACTAAATAATTTCTAGTTAGAAAAGGCGTAAAATAAGACACGTTTTATATGGTATTGTATATGAATTAGGAATAAGTGAGCTCTCGATTTTTTTATCACAAAACATATACGGTCAGCTAAGAAAGAATTGATAGATGAGAACTTAAAAGTCTGGTAGATATTAATAATTCTTTCAGCCCACACGAAATTAATACGGCCTAATTTAATTTTAAATCAAAGTTTGGAAACAATTCGCTATATTTTAAAATAATGTTCTTTAACATAAATAATATAAATTATTAATAAAAATATAAAATCGGATTTGATTTAGGAAACGAATATATTTTATTTCGAGTATATAATCTAAACGCCGAATCTTAAGGCTGGCAAATATTACGATGCGCTAAGGTGTTTTTAGTGGATAATTAAATTGAAATTATTCAAAAAGATCTACATACTATTTTTGAATATACCTATTACTGTTTTAAATCGAATAACTTCATTTTTAATCAATCAATTTTTCAGTTTAATAATTATCGAATATTTATTCTCTAAGATTAAGATACATTTTTCAATTATATATATATATTCAGCCATTTTATTTTTATTTCGAAAATTGTATTATCAACGTTTTTAAATATTTCCAAAATGTATTGGTTTAACTAAAATGATGAAACACTTCATCGAACAGTTCAGTCGAACCAGTATATATATTTCATGACCAATATAAAAAATAGTATACCAACCAATTAAATGGAAAATCCATTTTTATAGATAGTTTCGAAATGACCATTTGATTACTTTGGGCGCATTTAATTAAATTATTCCATTCTATGAATACTATATTATTTAATTAATTAGCCAAGGATTTATGGCTGGTTATAAGAATTTTTATAGTTAATTTATATTCGAATCTGGTCACTACAGTAACGAGATTCAGATATAAATTAGCTATTAAAAACCTTTATAAAGTATCGTGTTACCAAAACAATTTTATTTTACATATTCGATAGTTATCGAATTTTGTGATTTTTCATTTTTAGCTAAAAGTAAGATATAATTAAACTTACGTCTTAACGCTTTTTTTACGGTTTTATTATTATATTCTTTCGAGATTTCTGATTTTAATATCCAACTAATTTAAAACTTATAAGCGGTTTATCATAAATATAACATCGGAACTGGCCAGAAAGAAATTTTGTTTAATGAAATTGGAGAAAGGATTATAGTCTAATTGTTAGATAAGGAGCCGTTCGCTTCCCTGGTCCAATACATTCTACGTTTACCAGCAGATTGATTCTCCGAAAATGATACCCGAGTGTGAAAGCTAACTAGACTTAAAGCTCTTTGGATTCCGACTCGAATGGTTCGGAATCGACTAGACTCCAGTCTGGCTATAGTATTATGGAATAATAATAATATTCATTCGAAATGAATTTCTTGGCTTTTCAACACTTAAAAGCCATTCATACATATTTCTAATTATCCATATAAATGGAAATTTTTAATTGATCCAAGTTTCCATCAAAAAATATTTATTCGATACTTTTTTATAGTTTAATAATTGGTTGTTTTTCTGCAATTTTGGTGGTGGAAAACAACTTACCGAAAAATATTAAATAGTTTTTTATACTTTGCAGTAAAATACAATAAAAATTTTAAATAATTTGACAAAAACATCGTAAATAAAAATTGTTGGTGAAAATGATTAGAAACATCTGATACCGATCGAATGAAGTAGATTTTAATTATTTCTCTCTTTTGTTTAATGGAAGAAAATGGCCGATTAAAACAATGACACCCTAAAAATGAAATTTTTAATATTATTTTTCTATTTTTTTTTTAATTTAGGGGTCTATTAATTAAATAATCTATAAATTATTTTCCATATCACCGGGTTTTATTTTGTTTTCATATATATTTTCCTTTGGTAACAAAATTTTCAAATAAAATATAAATTGATTAAACAATCTTTTTTATTTAATTTTTAAATAAAATTTTTATAATTTAAATTTTAATATAAATAATTAATCCATTTGTCGCTATTAAAACTTGATATTTGATTATTGTTTTCTTTTTAATGCGTTACCTACAGTAGATACCGATAGAAACCATCCGCTCTTAACTGTACTGGTGACATCGCCAATGAGTCATACCTACCGCCACTATAAATAATTAAATAAATAAATAAATAAATAAATCATTTCATTCGTTTACTCGACTTTAAATTAACGCCAACCACATGTCCATCCTATAACAATATTTTTAACAAATTTTAAACGAATCTCGAATAAATAACAATAATAATATTATTATTTTGTAAAAAAAAAACATTTCCGGTACTGACTTGTGGACTCACTTGTACGATAAAGTGTATTTTGTTTTGTCAAAGTTCAGTTTTTTGTTAACATTGGCCAACTGCCATCTTGGCTATAACGAAAATATAAGAAAACAGTTTTTGAAACAAACGCAATGCAGTTCAATCATTTCACTGCGGAGATAACTACCAAAATGACGTATAAAAATATAGAAAGACCTAATACCTCGGTGTAATGTATTTTTAAAATAAATGTAATAATATAATTTTTATGTTTGCTAATTATTTAATTTAAATGAGGTGGATATTTTATTACCTAAAATAAAAAATAATAATTATATAAAATAAGATAAGTAGTCTAATAATTATATAATAAAAATTTAATCCTTATAAAATATATTAGAAAATATTAGCCTATGGTGCTGATACTAATATTCATAAAAATATTTTTAACTATTTAAATGTTTAAAAAGTGTAATAAATGATTTAATGATTACTTTAAGCGCTTTTCTTTCTTCTTCAGTTGTTTTCTTATGTCTCTCTGACATTCTAGCGGAAGAGGAATGTCTTAAGGGTAAGTCTGTTTAATTCTTTTTCATTTTAAATTTAAACACAGCGCACCTACATTCATTTATTTGATAGTAGCGCTGTTGAAGAGTCGATAAATTTAATTAAAACTGTCACCAAACTATACCAATTTAATTGTACCAGTGTATATGTATCTAACTTTATTGGAATATTTGTCGAAATTTCGGGCATTATTTTAGAAAATTTGGCAATTAATCATTTATTGGCAGACGTTGGTGGGACGAACCACGCCCATTTTTCGCCGTAATCCAGCCAAAAGCCGTATCGATTCTTACAGTCGAGCTGAATCAGCCGAAAGTGGGTCACGAAATGTATCGGGTTGCTAGAACTAGGTCATTCGTTTCTGATTAAAAAAACATTTCACACAATTCAATTGAGAATTCAAAAGTAGTTTTTAAATAGGTTTTTCTGTATGCGGCGGCACAGTTTTTAGCTTTTTGAATTACGTGATTCGAACTCGTTCGTATCGAATTGTTAAGTATCGATTCCTATCTTGTCTAGCGCTTCTATCATCATTGAACGCTGTTGTCTTATCTTTTGTACAATTTTTTCCCGTAAATTATAAATACTGTATATTCTTGAAATATACGCTATTTAATAATATTCAATATATTTCTGTATTAAATGAGTGGCTCAGAACTCAATGCGGTTAAGTCCATTTTTTGATATTTTCTGAATTTTGTAAATTTTAATGGAATAAATGATATTCTTCTTAGTTATTAAAGGATTTACTGGTTGCTTGGTTTTTTCTAGGTCAGACAGCCCTCTTTTTATAGCTTCAGAATATGTTGTATAAGATTAACGTATTAAAAAACATTAATTTTCTCAATTGTTGTTTTCTGGACTTAACCGCATTGGCTTCTGAGCCACTCAAATATAGAGAGGTTTTTCTCGAAGGAATTATTTTTTCAAATTCTATTAGAGTTATTATGGATTCTTCATTTTTTGATTTTATTTATAAAAAAACGGAAAATAAGTTGGTTTATAATAATTAATTAATTAATGAGTTTATTAATTGAGAAGTTTGTATGGTTAACAGATAATTTACGCAAACAATAATATAGGCTATTCTGCTATGGGCTGCATTACTTAATTTCGAACGAAATTAAATTATAGATAAATTACAGTTAATTCCTATCTTAAAATTTATGAAAATTTGTGCAATTTGACTGTAAAGTGACTTTTTAAATTTCAAACAAATCATTCTTTTTGTATAAAATAAGTTAATATATGATACTGAAAATGTAGACGTTGCGTCTCTTTTTAATCAAAACAATCTAGTTCTAACCTGGTAAGCAATAAAAACACTTTATTACAATTACGGAAACGTTTTCGACCAGGATCAATTGGTCTACATCAGCTTATAGAAAATCTGTAAGCAGTAAGCCGATGTAGACCAACTGATTCTGTTCGAAAACGTTTCTGCAATTGTAATAGTGTTTTTTTTCCTGCCTAGTAGACTGTTTTGACTTTTATTAAATTAATATATTTTATAGGAAATTATATGGTAAACATTATTTGATACGAAGAAATGAAAACATTATAAAACATAATTTTTCTTTTTTATTATCAATAAGTTAAACTACAGCGGGCTTATAATTATATACACAATCAAATTAATTACGAATCACCATGGCAATTGAAATTCACCGCTTGATTCTGAAGCGATTTTATTTGAAAAATTTCACTATTTATACGATATATATTATAAATAATTTATAATATTAGATCTTTATTAATCGACTAAATTGTTTCGTATATGTTTTCGATTAAAATATGCGACGATGCACAAAATTAATTTCATTTTACAAATTATATTATTGTTATTTTTACTTAATACCCTTATTTTATATGGCTGGGATGCGCTTCATTTAACTAGAGACTGAAGACAAAAAGCTATTTTCATTAAATTTGTACTCGATTGTATTTAATCCAATAAAATAAGAAGATTAAATTTATTCCGAAACGAAATGGCTAAGACACTTTTTAAGTAAATTATTAACACCGATCTAGTACGATAACTTAAGCTAACCAATGTTACCGATAGCCACACTTTATCGATTTATATATTTTTTAAAATTTTATTTTAATATATAAGACTCGAGTCAATATCGATGATTTTATAAAGTATAAGTTCACCAATTAATCACTTTAGATGTACTGGTACTAAATCTTAAAATTATTAAAGACTATGATCCAATATTTAAGTGGTATCGGGATAGCACATTTTAAAGAAAATCTACCATATATTTTAATGCTGGCGTATAGGCGATATTTTTATAAAACTGTATAAACAGTCACTCGGATGATTTTTTTTCTCGAATATTATATGGAAGAACGAATATTTATGAGTAGCGACGCATTTTCAGCCCGAGCTGTAAAGCGTTATAAATTTATGAACGAACAATAGCGTGCCAGTTACAAAGCCGATATTAAACTAGAACACAGAGTTTCAAAACGAATAAGTTATTAAAGCATTCGAATATCAGTGGTATAACTTTTGAATCGATTTAATTATTGTAAATTTATCATTCTAGTATAATTAAATTTCTGAATACCAAATTATTGTATCGGCCTATCATTTTTTAAATGGAAAACTATTTTATAAAATATTTACATTTCAATCATTTTTATTTTATCCAGGGATAAATCGATAAAATCTTTCAAACTAAACTTAAAATTTTTACGAAAATTCATCCCGGTTTAGATCTAAAATTACAGCTAAAACACTATAGGCTACCATCGTGTTAAGTGGAAAAGTTAAAAAAGTTCATTACTATTTTTCAAAATTAAAAAATAATAATAATATTTATTTTAAAAATCTGGCCATGTAATTTTAAATGGGTGTTCTGAAATATTTTTTCCAAATGAAATACTTCTTTCGCGCCAAATTAGGACAATATTTAAATTTTTTTATATATTTATAAATTAGATAGCGCTAAGTAGTTTTCTATTTAAATCATAGAGATAGGAATAGTATATCTAGAGAGCGCATCTCCCAATCGCCTGAATGGAAACAGTTGAGGAAACCGACCGCCATATTGGATAAGTAAGACGGGGCAGCCATGCAGTGGCGTACGCAAGGGGGGTTTCCGGGTTTAAACCCCTCCCTTGGGCTTTGTAACACATTGTACAGATATC